>CM038681.1:8245830-8319212 GCA_021605205.1 Aegilops longissima
GTTGGCTTTTGGTGGAGACTTTGGTGGTTTTGTCAGGGCAGCCAGAGTGCGCTTCGCTTTCACCGGATCTATCTTCTCCTCCGGAGGTGGATGTTTCTTTGCTTTCACCCCTTCAAATATGTTCGTCACTTCGGCTCGCACGATATTCGTGTTTTCCTCCACGGTCCTCTCGTATGGTAACTTCGGCGAAGTCTTCAGAGAAGGACCAAATCTGTATTGCCTCCCGCCTCTGGCTGTACTGCTAGACGCCGGAGCAGATGGAGCGGCTGTGGCTGTGTTCTTTCATGCTTGCTTACGAGGCGGAGGACAAGGACTACGACGCGCCGGAGTAGACGTGGCGGCGGCAGGTCTCTTCCGCCCTTGCTGGCGAGGCGTAGAAGGAGGAGGCTGGCTGCTCGGGCGCGCCGGCGCAGGCGGAGAAGGAGGCGGAGTGCCGCCACGCACCGGAGAAGGAGGATGAGTGCCCTGATCACTCACCGGAGGAGGAGGCGGAGGAGGAGGTGGAGTGCCCTGACTCGCCGGAGGAGGAGGAGGAGGCGGAGGCGTCCAGTTCGGAAGGTTGATGAGCTCCTTCCGCCATAGGCATGGAATCTTCAGACAAGAAACCAGCCGAGTCTCCCCGTCACCCGTAGGGTGGTCAAGCTGGAGTTCCTCAAATCCGTCTGTGATTTCATCCACCATCACCCTAGCATATCCTTTTGGAATCGGCCGGCAGTGAAAAGTTGCGCCAAGTTCAGGAGGTGCAACAGAGCCAACAGCCGCCTTGACTTTCAATTCCATCCACTGCGTCATAAGGTGGCAATGTTGAGACTCCGTGATAGCATCCATGGGGTAGCTAGCAGGAGCCGTGAAGACAGACTCCTGAAGCAGCTCCATGGAAGCCACGCTGCTTCTCCGATGAGATGGCGGGGTAGCTTTGGGTGTAGCTTCGGCAGGTCGCGTGCTGCGAACTGCGTCTCGTTCCTCTAGTGCTTGTACCCTTGCGTGCAGTGCCTGTAGTTGGGTCAACTCCTTTTTCTTCTTCCTCTCTCGGTGTTTGTAACCGCGTGTGTCGGGAAATCCAGCCTTCCACGAAAGGGAGCCTGGCATGCCTTGTGTCCGTCCGGGGTGCTCAGGATACCTGAGGGCCTCTGTGAGCTCGTCATTCTCTCTGTCCGGAACGAACGTCCCTTGCTGTGCTTTTTCAATATACTCCTGAAGCTTCTCGATGGGTGTGTTCAGCTGCTCGTTGGTCCAAACGCACTTCCCTGTTACAGGGTCCAATTTTCCCCCAACCCTGAAGAACCAAGTCCTGCAACGGTCTGGCCAGCGTCGCGTCTCTGGTTCGATCCCTTTATCAATGAGGTCATTCTCAGCCTTGTCCGAAAACGGCCAGGCTTTCAGGTATCCACCTGACCCCGTGCGACGGTGATGCTTCTTCTTTGCAGCATTTTTCTTGTTTGTCGCTGACATCTTCGCTGCTCTCTCAGATTTCTTTGTGGTGACAAATGCGGGCCACTGATCTTTGATCTTCTCAAATCGGCTGATGAATTCTGGAGTCTTGTCTTGGTCGACAAACGATGATTTCAGCTCATTCTTCCACCTCCTGAATAGCTCAGCCATCTTCTTAAGAGCATAAGCCTTGATCATTGCCTTTTTAACTGGATTCTCCGGATCCTCCTCAGGCGGGAAGGTGAAATTTTCCCACAACGCGGTCCAAATATCAGCTTTCTGCCTATCGCTGACATAAGACACCTGAGAGTCTTTGTCCTTAGGCTTCAACCATTGCTCGATGCTATTCGGGATCATGTCCCTAACTAAAACCCCGCACTGAGCATTAAATTTTTGCTTGGTCCGGAGGGGTTCAATCGGTGGGCCAGCGCAATCAATTTCGATGATCGTGTACCTTTCATCCGTGCGCAACTTTCTCTTCGGGCCTCGTCTCGTTACCGAAGCGTTGCTCGATCCGGAGGGCTAGAAAAGAAGAAAAAGAAGAGAGTTAATATGTGTACATACCAAAAACAATTAATGCATCAATTAGCTATAGTCAGCACATCCTTAATTAATTAATATATATACCTGGCCGGACTCCGTTCGGTCACCGGAGCCGTCATCACGGTGTCCTTCCTCCTCCATTCGGTCACCGGAGCCGTCATCACGGTGTCCTTCCTCCTCCATTGTTTGATCATTGTCGTAGCCTGCTTCTTCATCCTGTCTTTCCAGACCATCGGTGCATGTGTCGTTGAGAAACGACAAGACGGCATCACTTCCGTGTGCGATTATCTCCCCCAACACCGCTTCTTTTGCTTCGTCTCGGGGGTGCGGATCCATAGTTTCTGCAAATATTTACAACATGGCAATTATTATTCAAACATGACAGATGGATATATTAGTGGCAAATGTAGAACTAGCTAGCTAAGCACAATAAGGAATCATATTAGTGGCCTGGCCTCGACGCTTCTCTAGGGTTTGGGGTGGCCTCGGCAACGCTTCAAGGGTTTGGGGTGGCCTCAACAACGCTTCAAGGGTTCGGGGTGGCCTCGACGACAACGCTCTTTTAACTTGGTAAATTTGGGTGGCCTCAAGAGAGTTTGTTGATCGGGTTGGGGCACAGCGGGAGGGGGTAGGAGACCGACATCGTTTTTTCTAGGGTTTGGGTGTCCTCGAGAGTTTTGGTCGAGCGAGAGGGCGGGGGGGTGCTCCCCCCCCCTCACTTTAACAAAGAACTACCTTAAAAAAAAGACTTGCTTCGCCGCGGGGTGATCGATCGGTGCGACGTGGACTCGGTGGAAACACTTTATGAAAATGCGGTGGTGGCCGGGCCGGGCGGTTTGTTTTTTCTTCTTTATTTTTTCCTTTGTTTTTTCTTATATATTTGTTTTCATTTTTATTCTACATTTTCTTACATATGAAAAAAAGTTTCTATACAAAAGTGCATAATTTTTATGAACAAATTACAACATCTAAATTTTTTTGAGAACTAATGACAGTGGGGGAAATCCCCACTGACTTTATATTAAAGTGTTAAAGGGTTAGTACAGTCCCAACAGTCCAGTCCAGTCAGCTTACAACCCTACTACACAAGTCACTACTACATGAATAGGGGGGGGGGGGGTGAGAAGAAGAGTTAAAGAAGGTGATATCCCCCTAATTACAAGGCAGCTACTAGTGACAGGATATAAGGAGCATACTCCTGCTTGGCCCTATGGACCAATAGAGCAAAGTCATGCTTGAATCTGTTCTTCCAGGATATAAAGGACGGCTGGATCCCTCTGAAGTGTTTATCATTCCTTTCCTTCCAGATCCCCCAGGCCGCCACCATGAACACCTCCATGAACATGTGTCCATTCCAAGAGTTTTTACCAGCGTGCAATAATGTGAGCCTACAGTCCCCAACTGGCCAATGAATCCCAATACTGTCCCAACATCTTTTACTGAAAGGACAGTTAAAGAAGAGGTGAGCAACGTCCTCTTCAGGTGGGTTTTGACAGAGTAAGCAGGTATAATCGTCATTCTGGATTTTATAGTGTCTCCTTCTCAGCATATTTCTGGTGTTCAAACGATCAGCCAGCAGCAGCCACGCGAACATTTTCCATTGCATGGTACATTTGGTCTTCCAAATCCAGCAAAAGGCCTCGTCCACCTGCATATCCCTGAAGCAATGTTCATAAAATTTTGTGGCTTTAAAATCACTTCCTCCCCACACACATTTCCATGTATCGTCCCTGACAGTCAGAGACACATCCGACGTGGCTAGTTGCAAATTGGTCACCTCAAGCCGAGCTTCCATCGAGAGGGGGAGGTGAAACACATCTCCTAACCTCACCGAGGAAAGTAGGGACTGGACTGACATATCTGGATCCCTGGCAAAGGAAAAAGCTCTCGGGAATGTGTCCTGGAGTAGGCCATCTTTCCACTCATCCTTCCAGAAGAGGATCGAGCCACCCGACCCAACAGACGCCCTGGTAACCTCTCTGTTGATATCAGACAACTGCATGAGATCTTTCCACCAGAACGAGCCACAAGGGTCCATTGCATGTGGGGTTTGATGGTTGTAATACGAATTCCAGACAAGCTGAACCCATGGAACATCTTGCTTGTTGTAGAATTTATGAAGTTGTTTCAATAACAAACCCTGATTCTGAATTTTGAGGTTTATGATTCCCAAGCCTTCCTTGTTTTTTGGCCTGCAAACCATGTCCCAAGCTGCGAGGGAGTTGCCTTTGGTGCCATCCTCTGTTTTCCTCAGCCACAGACAGGATCTTCGGAGTTTGTCTAGGTGTTCAACGATCCTGGGGTTTAACTTGATGGAACATATTGCGTATATCGCAAGCGAGGTCACAACTGAGTTCAGAAGAGTCATCTTGGAGCCATAATCAAGCAAGGAAACTGCTGCTGGAATTTTTCTCTGCACTGCGGTGACCATGGGCAACAAATCCATAACTATGGGACGGGTTGTCCCCATAGGCAACCCTAGATACGTGAATGGCATTTGTCCAACGACGCACCCAAAAATCTCTGCCAATTCAATCGTCGCCGCCGACTCTAGGTTGATTGGGACAATTGTTGATTTGTGGAAATTGATTTTCAGACCAACCGACGTTGCATAGTCCAACAGTTTTTTTTTGAGGACTCGGGCTTGATTCGGGCAAGCCGGGAACACCAGGATCGTGTCATCGGCATACTGAATAACTGGGTAGTTGTTATCGTGTGATGGAATCGGCTGGTGTAGTTGCCCAGCTCTGCAGGCTTCGTTGATCGCCGCTTGCAAGAGGTCTGCAGCGAGAACAAAAATTAGAGGCGAGAGCGGATCTCCTTGTCTCACTCCACACTGACAGGCGAATTGCTTCCCCGGAGTACCATTGAGCAACACGGAGGAAGTACCCGTGGAGAAAATACTTCTGATCCATCCAATCCATCTCTCATCAAAGCCCATATGCCTCATGATCTCAATCATAGGTTCATGCTGAATTGTGTCAAAAGCTTTGGCAAAGTCTAACTTGAGCAGACAACAAGCACGGCCCGAAGCTTGACAATGGTGAATGTATTCGAATGCCCAAGCTAGGCAATCCTGTATCGATCTCCCTTTAAGAAAACCATACTAGTTTTTATGGATGATTTTGAGAATTACTTTCTACAATATCTAAATTAACTATACATCTAAATAAATATAACTACACATCTGAAATTTTCCTAATCTTAAAACTAAACTAAACATAAACTAAAATAATATAACTACACATCCATCCATACATACATACACATACATACATCTACATTATATATGAACAAAAAATACTAATTTTATGAACATAAAAGGACTATGAACAAAAAAACATCACGTCAATATTTTCATCCATCCATATATACATACATACATCCATATATATATATATATATATATATATATATATATATATATATATATATATATATATATATATATATATATATATATATATATATATATATATATATATATATATATATATATATATATATCTACATTATATATGAACAAAAATACATAAACTTTACTAATAAAAAAAAGCGACAGCGGGCAGGCGGCAGCTCACAGCGTGGGTGGCGGCGGCGGCGGCGATGGAGGGGGCGGGCAGGGCACGGGCTCTGTGGCGAGGCGGCGACGGCGATGGGGGCAGGCAGGCAGAGGCGGTAACGACGATAGGAGGCGGGCAGGGGGCGGAGGCGGCGACGAGGCGACAGGCGGGCGGGTAGGCGCGAACAACGGCGGCGGCGGGGGGGGTAGAAGCGCTGGCAACGGCGACGGCGGGCGGGCTGGGAGGGGCGCTGGCGGCGGCGGGGCGGGCTAAGGCAGGGGCGGCGAGCGGCGGCGACAGCGGGGGCGGGCAGGGGGCGAGGCGACGGCGACAACAGCGAGAGGCGACAGCGATGGCGAGGCGGGCGGGCGGGGGCAGCTCGACGGCGTCGATGTGCTCGGCGTCGTCGGGGGCAACTGGTGTGATGAACTCTGCAAAATTTCTATGTGCCACTTATATACCAAGAGCATTGGTCCCGGTTCGTGGCACCAACCGGGACAAATGCCCCCCTTTAGAGCCGGTTCGTGCCACCAACCGGGACCAAAGGTCAGTTTTCGGTAGCCGAAAGGGCGGGAAGCGGCGGCCTTTGGTCCCGGTTGGGGTCACCAACCGGGACTAAAGGGTGGCATTGGTCCCGGGACCAAAGGCCTTGTGCTGCCCCACATCAAAAGTTAGTACCACCTAGCTAGCTGAGAGAGCTCGAGAGTGGTTTATAAGCACTGCTGCGCCCACCCTCTCGAGCTCCTCTCAATTGCAGGCTTTCGGGCCTAACCGTACGTTGTATCCTTGTGGGCCTGAATCCTGGCCCATGTTTGGGTTTCTAGTCGTATTCAGGCCGTGTGGGCCAGTAGGTGGCACTTTTTTGTTTTTTTTTCTTTGTTGCTTTATTTATTTTATTTTGTTTCTACTTACAACAAAATATTTATTGTTGCTATTTTATTTATTTTATTAAAGTTTATTTTTAATTATTTTTCTTTTAGGTCACAAAAATTATAAACTTTCTGTTACTGCCATTAGCTTTCAAATTTGAATTCTTTGAAATTTGTGTGAATCACTAGTTTGTGATTAACTTTACTATAAAAATAGATTTTGGAGTGATTCTTTTTCCTGCTATTTAATATTATTGTGTTTTATGATTCTATTCAAAAACAGATTTTGTTATTTTGTTACAAAGGGATTTCCATTTTTTGAACTTATTTGAACTCCATAGGTTTTCCTGTGTTCAAAATGCACCATTCAAAGCCACATCATCAATTTCAACCCTTTCTGACTTCATTTGTTATTTTTCATGCATTTACTGATTTTTTTAGCTATAAGACCCTGAAATTGAAAAGCACTACAAATGAACTCTGAAAAGGTTGAAAGTTGGCAGGGTATCATCATTTCACCCCACATAGCATGTGCAAGAAAGTAGAGAGGCTTACGGCAAAAACTGGATGCACTTCGTGTACAAAACGGACAATCTCTTTTGAAGTATCAGGGTTTCATACGGAAACTCGTCTGTTACAAAGGGATTTCATTTTTTTGAACTTATTTCAACTCCATAGTTTTTCTATGTTCAAAATGCACATTGAAAGCCACATCATCAATTTTCAACCCTTTCTGACTTCATTTGTTATTTTTCGTGCATTTACTGATTTCCCTGAAATTGAAAAGCACTACAAATGAACTCTGAAAAGGTTGAAAGTTGGCATGGTATCATCATTTCACCCACATAGCATGTGCAATAAATTATAGAGGCTTACGGCAAAAACTGGGTGCACTTCGTGTACAAAACGGACAATCTCTTTCGAAGTATCAAGGTTTCATACGGAAACTCGTCTGTTACGAAGGGATTTCATTTTGTTGAACTTATTTGAACTCCATAGTTTATCTGTGTTCAAAATGCACCATTCAAAGCCACATCATCAATTTTCAACCCTTTCTGACTTCATTTGTTATTTTTCATGCATTTACTGATTTTTTTGAGCTATAAGACCCTGAAATTGAAAAGCATTTCAAATGAACTCTGAAAAGGTTGAAAGTTGGCATGGTATCATCATTTCACCCACCTAGCATGTGCAAGAAAGTAGAGAGGCTTACGGCAAAAACTGGATGCACTTCGTGTACAAAACGGACAATCTCTTTCGAAGTATCAGGGTTTCATACGGAAACTCGTCTGTTACAAAGGGATTTCATTTTTTTGAACTTATTTGAACTCCATAGTTTTTCTTTGTTCAAAATGCACCATTCAAAGGCACATCATAAATTTTGAACCCTTTCTGACTTCACTTGTCATTTTTCATGCATTTACTGATTTTTTTGAGCTATAAGACCCTGCAATTGAAAAGCACTACAAATGAACAAGGACAGATAAGTGACCAAATTAATAGTACTTCATCATCACATTAAAACGAAATTACATACATAGTTCAAATTTAACAACATATAGCTCTCCAGAGCATCTAGTTAAACCAAACATTGAAACTATGTAAAACTTTTCAATGCAACAACAAATGCGATTATAATCACAACTAAGGTAACAATTGATCCAACGGCATAATGATACCAAGCCTCGGTATGAATGGCATATTTTCTAATCTTTCTAATCTTCAACCACATTGCATCCATCTTGATCTTGTGATCATCGACGACATCCGCAACATGCAACTCCAATATCATCTTCTCCTCCTCAATTTTTTTATTTTTTCCTTCAAGTAATTGTTCTGTTCTTCAATTAAATTTAACCTCTCGACAATAGGGTCGGTTGGAATGTCCGGTTCAACCACCTCCTATAAATAAAATCTATGTCACGTTTGCCGGCATAATTGTCATAAACAATATATGAACCAAATAGTTATAAAAAGATAATATATACCACATCCGAACCATAGACAGGACAAGGGCCAACGGGGGCGGATACCAGAACCATCGCACTATATAATAACAAGGAATAATAAAAGTAAGAAAATTAGAGAAGTATCTATCTTAAGTAAGAACTTATGGAGCAAACAATACTCCCAACTGAATAAAATAATTGACAATTGTTGTTTCTATGTGAAAATTATGGATGGCATTGAGGAACAAAGAATGCTATCTAGGATTGAAAGGAATTTTAGAGTCTTACTTGTCAAACATACAAACAAGTTATTGGAGGCTAAGATAATATATTGGAGAATTAGGGCAAATATAAGATGGGCTAACTTGGGTGATGAAAATACCAATTTTTTTCATGCCATTGCTACTTATGTGTTCAGACACAACTACATCACCTATCTTATGTCTATGGATGGTCAACAAGTATTTGAACATGACCATAAAGCTGCCATTATATGGGAATCTTTCAAAAATAGAATAGGCACTGTCTCCACATATTCTCAAAATTTTGATATATCACATCTTGCTATGGAAGAGGATCTACATGATCTTGATAAACCTTTCACCAATGAAGAAATAGATGATATCATTAATAAAATGCCCAATGATAAATCTCCTGGTCCTGGTGGTTTCAATGGATTATTCATGAAGAAATGCTGGCACATCATCAAACAATATTTCTACAAATTCATTAATGATTTTTATAATGAAGTTGTTTCCCTTGCTCCTATCAACAACGCCTATATAACCCTGATACCTAAGAAAGACAATCCTGAATCACCTGATGATTATAGGCCAATTTCTCTTGTAAGTATGCCAATCAAAATACTTACTAAACTCCTTGCAAATAGAGCCCAACAGATTATTATATCCAGAGTTAGCAAGAACCAATATGGATTTATCATAACAAGGAATATTCAGGACTGCCTTGCTTGGAGCTTTGAATACATACATATGTGTCACAAATCCAAGAAAGAAATCATCATTTTTAAGATTGACTTTGTAAAGGCATTTGATAAAGTCAATTATATGGCCATTTTGTTCATGATGAAGCATCTGGGGTTCAGTAGCAAATGGATTAGATGGGTAACTGCCATTTTATCCACTGCTACTACTTCTGTCCTTCTAAATGGTGTTCCTGGTAAATGCATTCAATGCAAATGTGGAGTCAGACAAGGAGATCCTTTCTCCCCCTTACTATATGTTATGCTTGGAGAATTGCTACAAATATTGGTAAATGATGCATGGAGAAATGGCCTACTATCCTTGCCCATTGAAACAAACTTTACTGAATGCTATCCTATCATACAATATGCTGATGATACACTTGTTATTCTGCCAGCAGATGAGGTACAAATCAGGAAGTTTATTGAGATCCTTGATAAGTTCTCCAATTTCACTGGGCTGGTAGTAAATTACAGTAAATCCTCCATGGTACCTATCAATATCTCTGATGACAAAGTTATGGATCTGGCCAACACATTTAACTGCAAAAAAGAAGCTATGCCATTTACATATCTTGGTCTGCCTATGGGATCTACTAGGCCTAAAGTATCTGACCTGATGCCCATGGTATCCAGGCTTGATCACAGGCTTGCTGGTATTGCCACCATGATGTCTTATTCAGGGAGACTTGTTCACCTGAAATCCATTGTTGCAGCTCTACCTATTTTTGCTATGTGCTGCATCAGAGTTCCATTCACCATTCTGGATCATTTTGAAAAATCAGGTAGGAACTTCCTATGGTATGGCAAAGACATCAATAAAAAAGGGAACTGTCTTGTCAAATGGGATAATGTATGCTTGCCAAAAAAAGCAGGTGGTCTAGGTGTGCTAGATCTACGAGTTCAAAACAAAACTCTGCTTACTAAATTCCTATTCAAGTTCTTTAACAAGCAAGATATTCCCTGGGTTAACCTTATTTGGAACAACTACTATAACAATGGTGAGGTACCTAGTTATCCTACCAAGGTGGGATCATTCTGGTGGAGAGACTGTTGCTCTATTTTGAGAGAATTTAAAGACATGACCATAAGCTATGCTGGGAATGGTAATACAATCAAACTATGGTCAGATAAATGGTGTTCTCAAATACTTTCTCAGGCCATGCCTCAACTTTTCTCTTATGTAAAAAATTTGGAGATCACACTGGCATCTGCCAGCAATATGGAAGAAGATGAATTCTATGACTTATTCCATCTGCCAATGTCTACTATCGCTGTTGAACAAAGCATCAACCTAAGAATGTTGATAAATAACAGAGACAACCAGCAAATGCCTGATTCTTGGAAGTTTTATTGGGGTGGTACTAAATACTCTAATAAGAGAATATACCTTGAATACATGGGAAATCCTGCTGATGCTCCTAAACCCTTCCAGTGGATTTGGAAATCCTGTACTTTACCCAGACAGAAATTCTTCTTTTGGCTTCTATTACAAGATAGACTGAATACTAGAGACTTATTAAACAGGAAGAATTTCTACATTGAAACAAGTAAGTGTGAGTTATGTGATGATGAGCCTAATGAACATCTAATGCACCTATTTTTTTAGTTGTGATTTCAGCCAAAACTTCTGGATGAACATTGGTTACCAATGGGATACTGACCATAATCTGATGGAGATGTTATTGGAAGGAAGAAAACAAGATACTTATGGATGTTTCAAAGAGTGCTTAATTGCTGGCTGCTGGAGTTTATGGAAGCACAGAAATAGCATAATATTTGATCACAAAGTTAAGAATATGGCTTCCTGTATAACCATGTTTAAGAAGCACTTCAACATGATCATAAAGAAGGCCAAACCTGGCTTGAAGGAGGGCATGCAGAGTTGGCTTGACACTTTGTAGATTTATTTTTACTTATGTCTCCCTCATGATCCACCATGTAAATCCACTTGTATTTGTCTTACCATATTAATGAAAATGAGAGTTACAGTGGGGGTCTTCCCCACTGTTTGTTGCTCAAAAAAAAGTAAGAATTTTTTCTTTCAGAAAGAAGATAAGAACAAGAGGCTCACCACGGTGGTGCCGGCGACGAGATCGGCGCGGGGGATCGACGGTGGTGAAGACGGGGACGGGACGTGACGGACCGCTAAACCTAGAAAAATCTCGGGGGAAATGGAGCTCTGAGGTCGAGTTTCGAGAGAAGAAATATTAACTAGTGTGGCTCGGACATTTCTTGGGCTATATATAGGTTCGTGGCTGGAACCGGGACCAATGGGTGTGGGCCAGGAGCGAGGCCCATTGGTCCCGGTTTGTGCCTAGAACCGGGACAAAAGGGTCCAGACGAACCGAGACCAAATCCCACGAGGCCCCGGCCGGCCACCTGGGCTCACGAACCGGGACGAATGCACCCATTGGTCCCGGTTCGGATAAGAACCGGGACTAATGGGCTGGCCAGGCCCGAACGAAAACCCCTTTTTCTACTACTGCTAGTGAATCGGGTCCAATGAAAATCTTTTGTGACAATACTGGAGCAATTGCCCTTGCAAAGGAATCCAGATTTCACAAGAGAACCAAGCACATAAAGAGACGCTTTAATTCCATCCGCGATCAAGTCAAGGAGGGAGACATAGAGATTTGCAAAATACATACGAATCTGAATGTTGCAGACCCGTTGACTAAGCCTCTTCCACGAGCAAAACATGATCAGCACCAAGACTCTGTGGGTGTTAGAATCATTACTGTGTAATATAGATTATTGACTCTAGTACAAGTGGGAGGCTGAAGGAAATATGCCCTAGAGGCAATAATAAAGTTATTATTTATTTCCTCATATCGTGACAAATGTTTATTATTCATGCTAGAATTGTATTAACCGGAAACTTAGTACATGTGTGAATACATAGACAAACAGAGTGTCACTAGTATGCCTCTACTTGAACTAGCTCGTTAATCAAAGATGGTTAAGTTTCCTAGCCATTGACATGAGTTGTCATTTGATGAACAGGATCACATCATTAGGAGAATGATGTGATTGACTTGACCCATCCGTTAGCTTAGCACTGTGATCGTTTTGTTTATTGCTATTGCTTTTTTCATGACTTATACATGTTCCTATGACTATGAGATTATGAAACTCCCAAATACCGGAGGAACAGTTAGTGTGCAATCAAACGTCACAATGTAAAAGGGTGATTATAAAGATGATCTACAGGTGTCTCCGATGGTGTTTGTTGGGTTGGCATAGATCGAGATTAGGATTCGTCACTCCGTGTTTCGAAGAGGTATCTCTGGGCCCTCTCGGTAATACTCATCACTATAAGCCTTGCAAGCATTGTGACTAATGAGTTAGTTACGGGATGAAGTATTACGGAACAAGTAAAGAGACTTGCCGGTAACGAGATTGAACTAGGTATTGAGATACCGATGATCGAATCTCGGGCAAGTAACATATCGATGACAAAGGGAACAACATATGTTGTTATGCGGTTTGACCGATAATGATCTTCGTAGAATATGTAGGAACCAATATGAGCATCTAGGTTATGCTATTGGTTATTGACGGGAGACAAGTCTCGGTCATGTCTACATAGTTCTCGAACCCGTAGGGTCCACATGCTTAACGTTCGATGATGATCGGTATTATGAGTTTATGTGTTTTGATGTGCCGAAGGTTGTTCGGAGTCCCGAATGTGATCACGAACATGACGAGGAGTCTCAAAATGGTCGAGAAATAAAGATTGATATATTGGACGGCTATATTCGGACACCAGAAGTGTTCCGGGTGATTTCAGATAAAATCGGAGTGCCGGAGTGTTACCGGAACCCCCCCTCCCCCCGGGGAACTAATGGGCCTAGACAGGCCTTTGTGGAGAGAGAGGGGCGGCCAGGGCAGGCCGCGCACCCCCTCCCCCTTGAGTTCGAATTGGACTAGGAGGGGGTGGCCCCCCCTTTTTCCTTCTCCTCTCCCTCTCCCTCCTTTCCCCTCCTAGTAGGACTAGGAAAGGAGGAATCCTACTCCTACTAGGAGGAGTCCTACTAGGAGGAGGATTCCTCTCCTCCTTGGCGCGCCCTAGGGACGGCCGGCCTCCCCCCTTGCTCCTTTATATACGGGGGCAGGGGGGCACCCTAGAACACACAAGTTGACATTGTTTAGTCGTGTGCGGTGCCCCCCTCCACAGATTCCACCTCGGTCATATCGTTGTAGTGCTTAGGCGAAGCCCTGCGTCGGTAATTTCATCAACACCGTCACCACGCCGTCGTGCTGACGGAACTCTCCCTCGACCTCTGCTGGATCAAGAGTACGAGGGACGTCACCGAGCTGAACGTGTGCAGATCGCGGTGGTGCCGTACTTTCGGTACTAGGATCGGTTGGATCGCGAAGACTTTCGACTACATCAACTGCGTCACTTGACGCTTCCGCTTACGGTCTACGAGGGTACATGGACAACATTCTCCCGCTCGTTGCTATGCATCACATAGTTCTTGCGTGATCGTAGGATTTTTTTGAAATTACTGCGTTCCCCAACACTGCATTCTTCAAAGGTTTCGTAACATTGATCCTGATCCAAACACGATGGAAATTCCCCATGAAGTCTGGTGACTGGGGTTCAGCATAAAGTACTTGTCCCACTTTCGCCGCAAGGGATGGCACAAGATGGGTATACAGGGGCGGTACATCATGCACTTGCACGCAGATCTCAATGGTGTCGAGGGGGACTGTTGATGGTTTAGCTAATCCATCATAAGGCTTGAGGATGACCGCATCGCCCCTGTAGTGCCATGGCCCTTCCTGAGTAACTCCCTCCCAATCCCCTAAGAAGGAGAATTGGACGGTGTAAAGATTTTCTTCCAGCAGCTGGAACTTCACCTCTTGGGCCAAATCCCATGCTGCCCTCATATTCATGAAGAAACAGAATTGACTGTAATTTTTGGAGCAGTGAACCCTAGCAAGGGCAATCCAGCGAGCCGCCTCTGATGGTGCCGCTTCCTCATCAAAAACCACGTCGTACAGGTCTTCCTCCCGGAGACCCAGTTCTTTCATCATTGTTTCCACATTGTCGACCTCCTGTGAACCTGTCGCAACAACGTCCGAAGTCGAGGTTGAAGCCATCGCGAAACCCTAACGCGATGGGGGAGTATCGGGTCTTTTTGGAGAAACCCTAAAACCCTCTCCCCTGCCAAACCCACCTAGACCCCGAATGACCTTACGACCACCCTAGATCACGAGCAGGCGGCTGACGAGAGTGAGGAGATGTAGGAGAGGCAGATCTTGACAGTGGCGACTCGGTCGCCCCGGGAGGAAGACAAACCCTAACTAGAGGGAAAAACGGCTTACACGATGGAATGCCTATTAGTGGCGGGCGCAAAAAGACCAGTAGTGGCGGGCTACGCGCCCAGGGCCACCTGCCACCGACTCATGCCACTGCTATTATGGCATTAGTGGCGGGCGGGTGCCCCTCTTATCTTAAATCTCAAGAAGAGATTCTTGTTAAGTGGGGGTGAGTTGTCACGGCCCTAGGATAATTAGTGTAAATATTTGCATTAGAAGCATCCATGCATCATGTCTAAATTCAAATAAATTTCAAATGAAGATTTTTTCAAAGCCTCAAAATGGAATGAAGGGCTAGAACACTAAAAATGTATTCAATGAACCCAAAATGCCTTTATTTAATGTCTGATGTTTTTGGCAAGATTTACGACCCAAACCAAAAAAACATGAACACTTTAAGGTTTTGTTTGGAACTTTGAATTTAAATCAATTTCGTATTTTAATTTGGGTTTATATACATATTAATCAGAATGTAGGTTCAAAATCCCTGAGTTATTTTATGTAGATATGGTAAGGTCCATTAAATTTACATAAAATTATTGAGCAATTTTTGGCATTGCTTTGAATTCATGTTTGAATTTAAAAATGGCAAATTAAATAAAAAAAGAAATAGGTACCTGGCAGCCTAGCCCACCAGGGGCAATACCATCTTCAACCTCTCTCCGGTAGGACGAGAGGCCTGTGCCCACGGTGCGCACGGCCATCGGCAACGACCTCCTACATTCCAGCCCACCTGGACAAAGGTATAAGCCCCAGAGCCGTCTAGATCAAAGCTTCTCCTCACTCACTTTTCCCTCGTCTGCCTCTCTCAAATCCGAGTTCCCCCGAGAGGAGCCGGAGCATGCTGTTGTAGTTCGCGTTGCCACCGCTACCGCAACAACCAAACATTTTGTCCTTTGTCTCAGCCTCAAGCTCATTCACCTCCAAGCCGAAGCACGCAATCCCGGATGCATCGCACCATCACAATCATCGTAGTGTTCATGACCGGACACCGAAGGTCGCCGCCGTCAATTTGCCGTCGTCCAGTCGTCCCCGAGCCCACTGATCTGCTCTACAGATGCATTGTGAGCTCCTGCCCATTTCCCCTCACTCCTAGTTATTGATCTCTCGCCGTAGCTAGGTTAGCCGCCATAGCCAGAGCAGCCGCATATCGCCTCCCAGCATCGCAACATGTTCCCTCGGGAAGCTAATGCACTCACTAGTTCATTCTACCGGTGATTAAAAAAATCATGAATTCAAAAGAGTACATGATTTTATGAAATGTTTATCAATATAAAAAAGTTCATGAATTAAAAAATGTTTCCTACTCCAAAAAATGTTTGTGACTTTGTATAAAATGTTCATTATTTCAAATTTTGAATTGGATGATCAATTTTTGAATTAGATAAACATATTTTCCTTGGCACCTGTTTCTTCTTTGAGATCGAACCAGCGCAGTAACCAACTGGCCATGATTTCCCTTGGTGCAAACTATCTTCCTTTACGTTTCTATAACAAATTGTGTTGTGTTTTTTCCTATTTTTTGTTTCGGCCAGGTTTCTTCTGTCTATTTTCCTTTTCCTTTTCTGTTAAGTTTTCAAAATTCATGAACTTTTTTCATCGATGAACTTGTTCAAAATTGAAGAAGTTTTTCAGTTGTACAAACCTTTTTTTTTCAAAATCAATGAACGTTTTCAAATTGGATGAACTTTTTCAATTTTGATGAACTTTTTTCCTAATTCAATGAACTGATTTTCAAAAAGCGTGACCTTTTTTGAAAGGTGGTGAACCTTTTTCGCAATCGGTGAACTTTTTTCAAAATTGATGAACCTTTTTTAAAATTTGATGAACTTTTTTCAAATCCGTGAAGTTTTTTCTCAATATTTGTGAACTATTTCTGAAAATTTATGAACTTTTTTCAAATTCTATGAACTTTTTCTCAAAACCGTGAAGTTTTTTTTTCAAAATGGATGAACTTTTTTTTCAAAATCAATGATTTTTTTATAATTCATGAACTTTTTCCGAAATGTTTTGAAATAGTTGAAAAATCAAACGCTACAGTGAAAGGTAGATGTGTAACAAATTTCCCGTCTATTTAATGTTCTTAAAGAGTCAATTACATCGTAGGTGTCTAAACTTGGCGAGAAAAGTCAGTTTGATGCTAAAACTTGCAGCATACATTGAACCGGTGATAGAACTTGGTTTGGGCATGCATCTACGGTGCTAATCACGCTTGTATACGTACAAGGTATTGATGTGGTGAGCCAGCATGGCACGGGCCCACCCGTCAGTGACTGGAGGCGAGGACAAGGGCGTGTGTCCTGGTTTTTTTGCAAAAACGCACCGGAATATTTGCTTGGCCGGCCCAGTATCAATACCAACAAATCAGTCTCTAAGCACAAATATGAACATCCAAATGCAACGTATTAGTATTCCATTTTGGGAGAACGGGTGGGGGCGTGCACATAGATCGGCAAGCCCTAGATGAGGGTGGGGTAAGCTTGGTCATGACGATTGCACCCAGATTGGAAAGAGAGGACGAGAATTGCAGAGTACTAGATGAAAACTCTAATATGCCCTTTTAATGGATGGTTACACATTAGAATTGCAGTCCAAACACTTTTTATGTAGTTCTATGTACCGTAAAAAATCTCTAGAATATGGCATGGAAATTTAAAATAGGAAGTTCTATAGAATCTGACATACAAAGAAAAATTCAACAACTTTTTGCAACATATTTATTGAACATTTTTTTTTGCGGAAAAGACTTGTTGAGAATTTAGGGAGAGGCACCCTTACTCGGGCTGGCGATATTGTTGTAGTCACCTTCTATCTGCTTCTTCTTGTCAATAATCTCGCTAGTGGTACGCTCTTTGTTTTCAAGCCACTTTGTAGCCTCATCATCTATGTCCTGGAGTTTCTTGATAGCGGCGTCCTTCAGTGGTTGTGTCATTTTCTTTTTCTCCTGGGCGTTGTCATTATTATTCGGGGCCTTGTCCTCATCATGGGCCTTGTCCTTAAGGGTCTTGAAACTTGGAATTAGGGCCTTGCACTTGTCCCACTTTGAAGCTCTTGAGTCCTCCTGGGGTTCTGGACTTCCTTCTTCTTCTCTAGTTGCCTGCTGGTCAGTAACCAACCTTGCAGCCGCTGACTCCTCTTTGTAATTCTCGATAGTGTTGCGCATAGTGAACAACAAGCTCTCGATGTCGTCGCGTGCTTGTGCCTTCTTCTTGTGCTCCTCATCCTGGGCCTTGTACTTGTGGGCATCCTCCCACATTCTCCTGATCTCCTCTATGCTAAAGCGCCCCACTTCTTCATTGGTGGTGGTTATCTTGCCCTGATTTTCTTGCTCCGCCGAGACGTGCAGGATCCCGCAACGGTCCATCACAAAGCCTACATTGATCGTAGCCACTCCCTTGGGAGGCAATGTGATGCCGGAAACACGGAACTTCTTGGCCACTCTGCTCTCACCCTCGTACACCGTGATGTCCACGGTGTCCTCCGTTGTGGTGAAGCCCATCTCTTTCTTGGTGCGGACGGTGGCGTTCCTCGGGACCACCAAGCTCATGAGTCCTCCTTCCACATTTATACCCTGTGCGAACGGCGTGACGTCGGTGAGGACGACGTCACGCTCGCCGCTAGGCCTCACGAGCATGCCGGCTTGGAAGCTGGCTCCGTATGCAACGGCCTCGTCGGCGTTGATGTTCCTGCAAAGCTCCTTTCCACCGAAGAAGTCCTGGAGGAGCTGCCGCACGTAGGGGATGCGTGTGCAGCCCCCGACGAGCACCACATCGTGGACATTGGCCACGTCCATCTTGGCATCCCTCAAGCACTTGGCAATGGGCTCCTTGCATCTTCTGAAGAGGTCCTTGTTAAGCTCCTCGAACTGGTCGCGGCTGAGCGTGGCGTACAAGTCGATGCCGTCGTAGAGGGCGTCGACCTCCACCGTGACCTCAAGGTTGGTGGACAGCCTCCTCTTGGCTTCTTCGCACGATCTCCGTAGACGCCCGAGAGCCCTCTTGTCGCCGCTCATGTCCCTCTGGGTCTTGTCCTTGAATTCGGCCACGAAATGGTCAACCATATTGTTGGTGAAATCCTCGCCACCTAGGTGTGAGTCGCCTGCAACAGCCATGACCTGCAGCAGTTTACCTTGGTGGATAACGATGAGTGAGTGAGACATCGAGCGTTCCTCCGCCCAAGTCATAGACGAGCACAGTGCTCGTCTCGGCGTGCCTCCACTTCCTGTTGAGGATGTAGGCGATGGCCGCCGCGCTAGGTTCGTTGATGATGCGCATCTCCAGGCCGGCGATGGTGCCTGCATCCTTGGTGGCTTGGCGCTGCGCGCCATTGAAGTAGGCTGGGACGCTCACCACAGCCTTATTGATTGTGGCTCCAGGTCCCACATACGCCTCGGCTGTCTCCTTCATCTTGACGAGTAGCATGGCTGAAATCTCCTCCGGCGACAACTCCTTCCTCTCGCCATGGTAGCTCACCCTGATCTTGGGCTTGTCGTCAGGGCCCTCCACCATCTCAAATGGCCAATACCTGGCATCGCTCTTCACGGACTCATCAGAGAAACTCCGGCCCATGAGCCGCTTCACATCTACATGTAGAAGAAGCATATATGATGGCTTCTTAGTTTGTATGGAAAGTTTATTAGTGAGCAACAGAACCATGTCTCACTGCTTGAATTGTGCAACAGAAGAACAAATCAAATGGACGGATCCAGAGGAGCTTTACTTACCGAAGACGGTGTTGGATGCGTTACCGGCGACCTGATTGTTAGCCCCCTCGCCAATGAGCCTCTCGCCGCCGGTGAAGGCGACACATGACGGTGTTGTGCGGTTGCTATGGTCGTTAGGGACGATCTCCACACGACCATTCCGCCAGACCCCGACGCAGGAAGAAGTCGTGCCGAGATCGATGCCCATCACCAGCTGCTTGTCTTGTGCCATGGCCAAGACGTACGATTCTGGAGAAGTACTAGAGCTAGCAGAGCACCAGATAAGGACGATGTGATATGTGGTGGTAAGGATCAGTTTATACTTTATAGGCACGTTCTAGCACGGACCATGCTCTATTGTGAGTTGATGTAGCTAGGGACGATTAGTTGCTGCAGGTTCATTAATAATTTATTTGACCAAATGGAGAGCTGACTTTGGACTTGCTCTTCAATAGATAAGAGCCTTCCCTCCAATAATCATGACACATCACTAAGATTCCATAGTCTTAATTCAATATGAGGGGCCCATCAATCAGTCATAAGAGGTGTGCAGACATTATGATGGGCTGAAACTGCATACATATAAATGTACTTATGTACTATTCCAAGTATATAGTTGATATACGTATTTTTTTGTTTACATACTGATGAACATGTCCAAAGAATAATCACTCAACAACTCAATGTCCCAATTATAAAGATAACACACTAGTGGACATCTAAAACCAATCTCACCTAATTAAGCAAGTTGCACCTGCAAACAGAAAAATTCACCTATCGGGAAATTATGAAGCTAGGGACGATTAGTTGTTGCAGGTTCCTGGATAATTTTATTGACCAGACAGAGAGTCGATTTTGTACTTGGTCCACATGAGCTAGGGCAAAAAAAATGATAAGTTGTATAAATACAGTTATATACTGTTTGTAGAATCGTAGATGCAAACTTTTAAATTTTACATACTGATGAATATGTCCAAGATATAACCCCTCAATAACCAGCATCACAACAGTTGATCTCTAAAAACAACCTCACCTAATTTTGCAAGTAGCAGCTTCAAGAACAAAATTCACCCGATTGTTAATTGTTGTATCTAGGTACGATTAGTTGTTGAGGTTTAAGGAAAATTTTGTCGACCAAATGGAGAGTCGACACTGGACTTGGTGTTTAACATATAGGAGCCTTGCCTCCAATCGACATGCCACATCATTGAGATGCTATAGTCTTAACTAAATACGAGGGGCCCACATACCAATTATAGAGGGTCTGTGGACACTATGATAAACTGAAACAACAGCTATAGAAATGTACTGTTCTAAGCATAGTTGATATAAATTTTTAGTTTTACATACTAACGAATATGTGCAAAGATATACTCCCTCAAAACCCAATTATTAAGCATATTTTTTGTTGACCTGTAAAAAACTTCACGTAATTGCCCAAGTTGCGCCATCAAACAAAGATTTCACTAATTGTGGACTGATGTCACTAGGGACGTTTGGTTGTGCAGTTTTAGGAATAATTTTATCTACCAAATGGAGAGTTGAATCTGAACTTGGTGTTCAACAGAAAAGAGCCTTCCCTCCAATCATCATGCCACATCATTATCATTGTGTAGCATTAATTAAATATGATGGGCCACAGACTCAATCATAAGCAGTGTGTAGATTTTATGATATGCTAAAACTATGCACATATAAATATACTTAATTGTTAGTTGATACACATTTTCAATTTGATTTACAAAGGAATGTGTCCAAGATACAAGGGCCACTCCAACGTGAGACGCATACCGTCCGCTCGCGCCCATTTATGGCTGCGTCGACAGAAACCACAGCCCAACAAGGGGACACAATTTTTGTTTGTATTCGTTTCATGTCCACGCGGACCCTTTTCCAGCCCAAAATTGGGCAGGGTTTGCGTTACCAGGGACGGGAGACGGACGAGCCGCGCGTCCGTTCTGTGTCCACACTGGGCCCACACGGGGGCCATCAAACGACTGACTCCTGGTTCTTTTAAATGCCATATGTGTGCGGAAGGGGGGTGCCCATCCTTGCCCACTCCCTTGCCCCACTCTGCTCCCCCACCACCAATAGAAACCCAAGGCCACTGCCCACCACCAGCAGAATGCCGTGGAAGTGGCTCCCCGGGAAACATTACCATGAGGCGGATCCTCCTAGGGGAATCGCTGCACGGTCAGGTTCAATTTGACACAACCGAAGCCTTCGCCGCTATGGTGGGACCGCAAGTATGTCCCGTTCAATACATGTCAGAGGTGCTAGGAGGCGGCCATCCTAGTGCCCTAGACCAACGTGAACCTGTCGAATGGTTGGCACTTGTACATGAAAAGGGTTCGAGTACCACCAATTCCCTCCTCATCGAGAACGGGCCGTGAATATCTACTTCCAAGGAGTCCCCCTACTGGGACACATGTTTCGACGAGAAGCATGACCAGAAGTTTTGCGCGTGCTTTGCGGGTGTGCATGTCCCTATGCCCGAGCTGTCGCGACATCCCATGCTAAAGGAGGAGGAGCTCAAGAATGAAGCGCTCAAGTAGGCCCTCGAGGCCTCCGCGCTGGACAAGATTGTGCTTGGGTCTGACCTACCCTTGGCACTCCACACATCAGCGATGGACGCTCATGCGCCTGTCCCCAGACCAGACCCAGAGCCATGGCCACTACCACGGTAGACGTGGACGTGGACTTACTGTTTTACAGCGACGCCAGGGCTGAAGGAGGAGCTTGAGGACGAGCAGTAGGAGACGCCACTGACGCCTCCACACGCGAGTTGGCAGTAGGGCCACCTCCACCACTGGCAACAGCATGGCCATGGTCGCCTCCAACCTTCATCGATGTCGAGGACGAGTAGTAAGCCCTAATGCTACATCATGTGCATGCTCCGATCGACGGACAACCTAGATAGATCTGGGGTTTACTTAATTTCTAATTATGCTCTATTTTACTTTATTTAATTGAACAGACTTTTGGCGAATATAAATCAAAGAAAAAACGAACACACACCGCGTGCATTGGGTGCACTGGCGAGCCGACGAACACCGGCAGACATTGGGTGTCTGCCTCCTCACCCAAACGAACAAAAGGCATACACATTTTTTTGTCCGTTTAGGTTGGGCCATTGGAGTTTTCTTAATCTATCAACTACCATAGATAATAACATTAGTTAACCTCTAATAACACCCTCACCAAATTGTGCAAGTTCCACCTTCAAACATAGAATCCACCTAATTGTTAATTGATTAGGATAATTAGTTGTTGCAGGTTCATGGATAATTTTATTGAATAGATGGAGCATCTACTTTGTACTTGTCTTCAACAGATTAGACTCTTCCCTCTAATCAACAATCCCGTTTTGCAGTTGTTCGTGAACCTACAAAAATATGGGCTCTAAATACCTTGTGGGGGGGGGGGGGGGTGATGACATCTTGTGTGATCATGCACGATATCATCGTGGAGGATGACGGTGAAGATGATGCTAAAGGTCTCGAAACTGAGCACATGCATGATCCTATGCAACTTGCACATAAGAATCCATCCATGTTTGAGGAGTTTTTAAAAATACATTAACAAATTCAACATCGAGAAACTCATAAGTAGCTTAAGGAAGATCCGATTGAGCATATGTGGACGCTTAAAGGGCATAACTTGGACATATCAGTGAGTTGAATTAAGGTTTGGACTATTTTATTTAAAACTTAGTTGGATTGTAATATTTATATTAGAGCTAGTGTCACATTTGAATATTTCCATTCCTTGAAGATTTTATATTCTATAATTTTGAGTGTTGCAGACTTTAAAAATATATGGATGGGTCATTGGGGGATGAGGTTAGATGGCCGACTCCTATATCCGGGTCCGCAGACGAGACCTGACCAGTCCATGGACGAATACTATGTCCGTTTTGAGTGTCGGCGTTGGAGCTGCCCTTATGTAGTATTCCAGATATAGTTGATATACATCTTTACTTTTACATACAGGTGTCAGCAGTTCCAATGAATCATAGTTGATATACAATTTCTACACACTGCTTATATTGGTTCATTGTCCCCTGGTATTGAATAGAGACTACAGAATCTCAATGATGTGGCATGTTGGTTGGAGGGAAAGCTCTTCTATTTTGAAGGACCAAGCTCGAAGTCAACTCTCTGCTGGGTCGATAAAAAATATCCCTGGATCTCATCATCTTCATAATTAGCATATTTCTATCATTTGCATGGCATCCAACAATCACATTTTGCCATCAGTTTCTATAATTGATATATAACTGTGTTATAATAGTATTTGAATAATCAAATGATTATATCCTTGTTGCATTATTACATTAATTTTATTTATAAAAAGTAAAACCTTAACATAGAAAAAAAGAAAAATGATGCAGAAAACAAGAAATCTCATACATAACAAACATTTCCGAGTGCTTTACTCCATTAATTGATCTTATTTAGTTGAAACAAGAAAAATTTACTCATACCCCGGGGAGTAAAGAGTAATGATGCAGAACCCGGCGAAATCTTATATTTCAGTAGCGGAATGACCTGTGTGATTAACATCATATATATGCTCAAGGAGCTAGAATTATTGGTAAATGGTGAAGAATACAAGGGCATGATGAGGAATGAAAGAGGTCACTTGGACATTGTTAAAGAATAGCGGATGCCCCAAACCTATGACAAGACCTTTGGGGCCCTTAAAATAAAGGTAATTTAGCTGAACCAGCACGTTAGCCTGGTAAGCTCCCATATGTTGGAAGATTCTAGAACTAGAGAAATTCTGGATCTAGAGAAAGTACCGTCCCAAGTGGTCTAATAGAAATGGCATTTCACATATGACTTATTGCTTGTGCAGGTGCCAAGATGTTGATCATGCGCTGTTCCAGTCTGGTAATAATATGCCAACTCGGTACCTAGTTCTGGTGCAACTCAAATATGATTAGCAATAAATTAATCATCTAACGGGGAGTTGTTTGAACAAGTCTAGCCTTTGAAGTAGATCTAGCTTACGCAAGTCCTGCTGTTCGCTCATTAACAAAAGTCAGATCTAGCTTACAGAAAGTATCATCACAAACACCTTCTGCTCTGAAGCACAACTGTACCCATCCAATACGTTCAATTTTCATGGACTCAAGTTTACGGACTTTTATTTTCAGAGAAATTTTTTGATCTATTCATAATCAATCAAGGCGGTGCAGAGAACACTAGAGGTTAAATGTACAACCAGCTCCATGGACCACCTAGCGACGGCTAGAAACATGGGCTTGAGCCGAAGGGGCCCCTCCGTCATCACCCCTCCCTCACCGGGACCGGGCAAACATTGTTTTAGTGGAAACTCGGATAGTCGTCTGGCTAAGGCCCCCAAAGGACTTGTACACCAGAGCAGCAACCATCGCTGATGAAGAGAGTCGTAGATCAGAAAGATCAAACATGTAACCACGTGAATGAAGACAAACAAAAACTGGATCCAAACACATCTATCGTATACTAGCACTGACTGAATCCTATGATATCCGAAGGAGACACAACTTCACACGCCCTTCGGAGATGCTATACGCTCGATCGAAAGTGGGATCTGAAGTGGGAGACATTATTCCTACTAAGGGACATCTTCACCACCACACAATCCCAACTAAGATGATGAAGCTAACAAAAACGAGATCGAGGACCCTCCCGCCGACGGGTGGCTGAGATTACACCCCCATGGCCGAAAGACCATCGGTAGTGGGGTGGATGAGCGAAGTTCACAATTCTTGTAAGTTTGTAGTGGTTCCATGCATGCCCTTTTTTATTGTTTGGCAGATTTTAACATGGTCCCTGCTCTTACCTTCTCCTTTTCATATGGGAGGTAAGAAGGTAAGAGGTACTCAGGCCCAGTACTTAGTAAAATCAACAGCTGGGATCTATTATATACTCTTATCTCTCATGTGAAAAGATGAGGTAACAGGGACCATGTTCATGCTAGCCACCTGGAATAGTCTGGATATCAGCCATAAGATGTTGATAAATGATTAAAGTTGAGTTTGGCTAACAGGTTTTTCCCTACTTTAGTTTTGTTTGACCATTTAGCCTACTTCTCTGGCTATTCACTATAAAATATAGGTCTAGCACATCATAGTTTGGGACTAAAAATCGAAGCTTAATATCCTAGAACTAGCAATTCTAGAGACTTTGCCTATCATAGAACAACTAATGACCTGTATGGAGCATGGAGGCAGAATTTTTAGTGATTGTTGCATAATACAAGGGCATGATGAGCCATGATACAACTCATGTGGACATTGTTAAACAACAACGGGCAACCACTTATAGAATCTCAATGATGTGGCATGTTGATTGGAGGGAAGACTCTTATATTCAAGTTTGAAGTAAACTCTTTGTTGGGTCGAAAAAAATATGCCTAGATCTACAACACCTCGGTTATTAGCATATTTTTATCATTTGCCCATCTTCCACTTTTTTGCCATATATTTCTATATATTGATATATAGCTGTGTTACAATAGGTAGTATAATTTTTGAATAATCAAATGAGTGTATCCTTGTTGTGTTATATCATTAATTTTATGTATATAAACAAGAGGTAGAGTCATAATAGTTCGAAGGTGCGGCTATTTGTAGAACGTCTATTTATAAAAAGTAAAACCAGAAAATAGTAAAAAAATCAAACATAACAAACGTCCTCGAGTGCTTTACTCCCTTAATTGATCTTATTTAGTCGAACACAGGAAAAAGTTACTCATACCCCGAGGAGTAAAGTGTAATGATGCAGAATTTGACGAAATCGCCTATCACATGTGAGTTGTTGCCTATACGGTGTCCCATGAAAATGTACTGACTATTCCACTTTTACCCCATGTGGCGTGCTACCCAAAGATAATTAGGAATAAATTGATCATTGAATGGGACATTGTTTAAACAAGCCTTGTCTGAGCAAGTAGATCTAGCATAAGCTAGGTCAACTATTGGCTCTTAATAAAGTTTAGATCTGACTTAGACAAAGTATCTTCTTGAATGCCTTCTCCTTTGAAGAACAGCTACACAACTTTTGCATTAACTTTGCTTCTCATTCAGTCAGTTCCTTGTATTTCACATGATTTCATCCCACATTCACATGGTATCTACCTCGCCATAGGAAACTGTTTGCTCTGATCCTTCATGTTCAGATCTATTTTTTCCTTAAACGTGCTCTTGCATGTACTATTGGAATCTGGTTTTGCGCCGATTTCTGATATTTTGCCGAGTTCATTTTCTTGGGAACTCGGCAAAGTTTGTATCTGTCGAGTTCGATTCAAAATTGGACTCACGCGGTGACAAGAAACTCGACAGACTTCGCAATTTATCTAGTTCCAATGAAAAAGGAGTCAGCAAACTGTATAAACTCGGCAGAATCTCAAGTTCACCGAGTTCTCCATCGTAAAAACATGACAATTAGTAACGAGTATAAAACTCGGCAAAGATTTTGCCGAGCTTGGCCGGCTGGAACTCGGCAGTGCTTTTTGCCACGTGGAATTTCTATTAACGCCCCGTCTCACCTCACAGTGCGATCTGACGAGTTCTCGAAAGCGATGGAAACTCAGCAAACATTATTTAAATATTCGCCGAGTTTCCGGGCGGAAAAAACTCATCAAACTTAGTAATTGCCGGGCCGTGTCCAGCCGAGTCCCTTTTGCGGAGTTTGGGACTTGGCGATGTTTTTGCAGAGTTGATTCTGGGCTCTGCAGAGTTCCCTAGTAGTAACTCAGCAATGACAGCGATTCTAGGAATGGTACGTCATTCCGTGCACCACTTTTAAGTCAATGAAGGTCTTTCGAGTGGTTCCAATTAATAAACCATTCTTGTGAACTTGGAGCATTTGGATCTTTAAGATGGAAAGTTCCTGTTATATATTGATGTAGGAAAATATTCAACGATGAGTTCAAGTTGCTATTTCATAGATTCAAATGAGCTTCATATGCTGGTCTTACAGTTTAGGTAGCACACTTTTAGTACGTCCTTGTCTTATGGCCTGACGTAATTCTTTGAACTATCTTTTATACTTTAATTTAGTTTAGATTAAATCACCTGATGTCTTATGTAAAAAATAAAATCACATAACCTGACATAAATTTACGCGTTTGCATGTAGCTGTTTTTCTAGTTCATCAATATCAAATTTTCTTGCCATCAGATTTTGCTAAAATCCATGGACATCTTGATGCATTTCATTTCAGGCATGACGTGCTATTGGGTTTATTTTGAGTTTGCTTTTTGAACTTTTTTAGGACTGTAATGTAGAGCAACGTCCGAGTGAGGGCTTTTAGAGGCCGAGCTTAACGGAGCTCGTTTTGAAAATACGAATTTCGACAGCATGAAAAAGAATAAAAAATTTGTATGCACTCTCACACATGTGTATTGCGTATGTGCAAAAATTAATAACCATATACTTTCACACGTGACATATAGAAAAAAGACAAAATGTATTTCTAAAATTGGCCTTTTTTTGTTGTTGGGCTGATTCTGTACTGCCTATAAAACACAAACAATTCAAATGATATTTCACATGTGCGTCCGGAAATCAGAAAAGTTTCCATGGAATTTTTTCATTTTTGTGAAACTTTGAAATATGACTATTGGTTTTCTCAAAATACTGAGCCCCAGCTCGGTCTAAATTGGCATTTTCCGGCGACATCCATGTTATATAGACTTGGGGCTTGCAATGGGCTAATGCAAAAATAATAATTAGGGTTCCTCTGCCTCTCGCGAGTGCCGACGCCGGTCTGCCTCATCTTTCGGTGGCCTTAAGGCCATAGGCCGCGGTGGATCCCGACCATTGCCGGTGGTAGGGCTTCGTTTTTAGATGTTTCTTTGATATTTGTTTGAGTTTGTGTGCTCCTCAGGAAGGCGAGAAGAAGGCTGCTCTCTAAAGATGGAATAAGGTTCTCTCCGCTTAATTCCGGTCCGAATGAATTCCGGTCCGAGTGGTGCCTCTAGCATCGTTGGTGGACGTGTTGAGGGGTGTCTCCGGCATATCTGTCTTTGGTGGATTTGCTCAGATCTGGTCAACATTAAACTATGTTTGTGTGTCTTCCTGTTGGATCCTTCCAATCTACACTACCCTTCGGCGGCGGTTGTTGTTCTGAAGCGCTTGTCCTATGGGGACTTCCTGACTGTCTACTACACTAAGTTTTGACTGGCTCCGACGAAGGAAGGGCGATGACGGCGGCGCTCCTTCGGCTCACTTTAGTGCTTGTAGTCTTCGCTGGATGGTCTACAGATCTAGATGTAATTTTAATAATTTCTAGTGTTTGTTGTACTACCATGATTGAAGATTAATAGATCAGCAGTTTTCCCAAAAAAACTATTTAATTGCAAAGACAAAAGTTCATTACATTTTTTAATTTGAAATTTAAAAATATTTTAACTCTTAAACAGACAGTAAATTACAAAGTTATCATTACAAAAGAACTTTTCTGTCTTCAAAATTATCACACAGTAAATTACAAAGTTAGCACAACATTTATTACAAGTTACCACCTTTGTGTTTACTTGGTTAGCTTAAGAGATACTTTCTTGTCTTAAGAACATATTAAGAATCACATTTTGCCATCAATTTCTACATATTGATATATAGTTGTGCTACAATAGGAAGTAATATTGTTTTGAATAATCAAATGATTATATCGTTGTTGTGGAGTATATCATTAGTTTTATGTATATACACAAGTGGTTGGGGCCATAATAGTTTGAAGGTGCGTCTATTTCTATAACTTTTATTTATAAAAAGTAAAATAAGAAAAATACTAAAAATGAATATCAAACATAACAAACATGATTGAGTGGTTTACTCCCTTGATTGATCTTATTTAGAGTTAATTTCGTCCGTAGTACACAAACTTGCAGCGCGGTAACGAAACCATACATAAACTTTAAAACCCAATAAAACTAATACAACAAGTTACGTAACGGCACATTTTAATACCTCTCTATCAAATTTGACTAACGCCGTTTGTCGTCAGTTATTTCTACCCACGTGGCAACGTTAACTGGCAGCGGTCTGTGCTCTATCCCCATCTGTATGTGTGGGACCCACCTGTTAGTGGGATGGAGAAAATTTAAATAAAATGGTCTGCGATGAGGGGATTCCAAACTGCGACTTCGGGCTAAGTAGTGTCAGTCACACGCAGGTAAAGACCACACGAACCAACAATGCCGAACGTTGGTACATAAGTTGTTGTACTAGTTTTATGGGGTTTTTAAGTTTATGTATGAACTTGTTACTTCACTGCAAGTTTATGTACTACAGGTGTAATTAACTCTATTTAGTCGAACACAATAAAAAGTTACTCATACCCTGAGGAGTAAAGAGTAATGACATAGAACTCGGTGAAATATATGGTTTAAGCAGTATAATGACCTGTATCATTAAGAGCATATATATGCTCAAGGATCTAGGATTATACAAGGTGCAACATACAATGGCATGATGAGGCATGAAACAGCTCACTTGGACATTTGTAAATAACAACGGATGACCCCGACTTGTGAGATGACCTGGAGTCCTGAAAGAAAGTAATTTTTCCGAACCAGTATGTTAGCCTGTTAAGCTCGCATATGCTCAAAGATTCTAGAACTAGAGAAATTTCGGATCTGGAGAAAGTCGCGTCCCAAGTGGTCTAAAAGAAAATGGCCTATGACATGTGAGTTGTTGCTTGTGCGGGTACGAAGATGTTGATCATGAAACAACTCATGATAATATATCCCAGAACTTTGCCTATCATAACCATGACTTAATAATTCAATGAATATCTAATGACCCGTATGTAGGCGCATGGATCTAGAATCATTAGTACTTGTTGCATAATACAAGGCATAAAACAGCTCATGTGTACATTGTTAAACAACACAGACAACCCAGACCTGTGAGACGACTTGGGAGTCCTGAGAAGAACAAATTTAGCCGAACCATCACATCAAGCGAGCGTGCATCCTGGTAAGTTCCCATATGCTCAACGGTTCTGGAACTATGACCTGTGAGCTATTGCCTATGCGAAGTGCTATGAAGATGTTTAGTATGCCACTTTTACCTGGTTTTGGGCGCAATCCAAGATAATTAGGAACAAATTATTCATCAAATGGGACATTGTTTAAGCAAGTCAGCTTGTTTCAGCAAGTAGATCTAGCTTAAGCAAGGTCAACTTTTGGCTCCTTAACAAAGTTTAGAACTAGCTCAGGCAAAGTATCCACTTGAATGCCTTCTCCTTTGAAGAATGGCTCTGCAAGTTTTGCATTAACTATTATTCCCCTTCCGCTTGTTCCTTGATTTTTACCACATTTCATGCCAAATTGAAAAAGAAAATAAACTGAAATGCTCCAAATTCGTTGGGTGCACTGGCGGGTATGCGGACACGGGCGGACATTTGGTGTTCGCATGGCCACCCACGGACAAAAAGTGGACACATTTTGTGTGTGTTTAGGTCGGCCCATTTGATATGCTCTAATCTCTCAACAACCAAATTATAATGCAAAACATTAATTGTGAATTGATTAGCTAGGGACAATTAGTTGTTGCAGGTTCATGGATAATTTTATTGACCGGATGGAGAGTCGACTTTGTACTTGGTCTTCAACATATTGGAGCCTTCCCTCTAATCAATAACCCTGTTTCGCAGTTGTTGGAGAACCTACAAGATATGGGTTCCGAAGACCTTGTGCGAGGTGATGACATGTTGTATGGTCATGCACAACATGATCGTGAAGGATGAGGGTGAAGATGTCGTTGGACGTAAGATTTAGAACATGCATGATCCTATCCAACTTCCATATAATAATCCGGCCACGTTAATTTTGGCATTGAACATGAGAAGCTTAAGGAAGATTTGGTTGAGCATCTGTGTGTGCTTAAAGGGCATAACTAGAACATATGTGCGAGTTGAATTAAGTTTTGAACTATTTTATTTTGAAACTGAGTTGGATTGTAATATTTACAGTTGAACTAGTGTCCCATTTGAATATTTGCACTCCTTGGAGATTTTATATGCTATTATTTTTTAGTGATGTGGACTTTAAAAAATATGGATGAGTGATTGGGGGATAGGGTTGGATGGTCGGCTTGTGTATTCGGGTCTGCGGACGAGTGCGGACTAGTCTGTGGACAAATATTGTGTCCGTTTTGAGGGTCGGCGGTTGAGGGGTAGCCTTATGGATATTCCAAGCATATTTGATATACATTTGTACTTTTACATACTGGCCTCAACAGTTCCAACGAATTATAGTCGACATAAAATCTCTACACACAGCTTATGATTGGTTCATTGGCCCCTCGTATGGAATCAAGACTACAGAATCTTAATGATGTGGCATGTTGGTTGGAGGGAAGGACCAAGTCCAAAGTCAACTTTCTGTTGGTCGCTAAAAAATATGCCTGGACCTGCATCAACATCACAATTAGTCTATTTTTGTCATTGGGACGGCGCCCAAGAATCACATTTTGCCATCAATTTCCATATATTTTTGAATAATCAAATGATTATATCCTTGGTGTATTATAATATTAATTTGATGTCTTTTTTCTATATAAACAAGTGGTTAGAGCCATAACAACTTGAAGGTGGTAGAATGGTTATCTATAAAAAGTAATATCGGAAAATACTGAAAAAGAATATCGAACATAACAAACATGCTTGAGTGTTTTGCTCCCTTAATTCATCTTATTTAGTCAAACACAAGAAAAAGTTACTCATACCATGAGGAGTAAAGAAAATACTTGCATAGAAGTGCATGTACTGGCTGCCTTGAGGAATACTGGTCTTTCCGGTCAGTAGAGCATATTGGAGAGCCCCCCTGTATGATTGGTGCCTATAAACCCGAACCCTGCCGCCACAGACATATCACCTCGCCCTTACCTATTTCTCTGCTTTAGCATTTCACCAGAATCACACGCTTGCATAGGTGCCATGGCAGAAAGCAAGCTAGCAATCGGCATCGATCTCGGGACGACCTACTCCTGCGTCGGAGTCTGGCGGAATGGCCGTGTGGAGATCGTCGCCAACGACCAGGGCAACCGCACAACACCGTCCTGTGTTGCCTTCACCGACGTCGAGAGGCTCATCGGCGAGGGGGCAAACAATCAGGTTGCACGTAACGCATCCAACACCGTCTTCGGTAAGTAGCTTGGTCCGTCCATCTGATATGTTGTTCTGTTGTGGTACAACTCATTCAAGCATAATTACCATGTACGTACTAGCTAGGAGTACAAGCTAATTAACCATAACAATTACTTGTTCTGTTGCTGATGTTCTTTGTACTCTAGCACATGGTGCCATTAACTACTAGTGAGTTTTCCCTACTAACAAGATATCCTCCATGCATGTAGATGTGAAGCGGCTCATTGGACGGAGTTTCTCTGATGAGTCGGTGCAGAGGGATGCCAAGTATTGGCCATTTGAGATGGTCAAGGGCGCCGACGACAAGCCCAAGATCAGGGTGAGTTACCTTGGCGTCAAGAAGGAGTTTTCGCCCGAGGAGATGTCGGCCATGGCGCTGGTCAAGATGAAGGAGACAGCTGAGACCTTCCTCGGCCCTGGAACGATCATCGCGAACGCCGTGGTGACCGTCCCAGCCTACTTCAACGGCAGGCCACCAAGGATGCCGGCGCCATCGCGGGCCTCAACGTGATGCGCATCATCAACGAACCTACCGCGGCGGCCATGGCCTAGGGCGTCACCAAGGAGTGGAACGACGCCGAAGAGAGCGACGTGCTCGTCTACGACTTGGGCGGCGGAACACTCGATGTGTCGCTCGTGGTTATCAAGCGAGGTAGATTGGAGGTGAAGGCCACCGCCGGCGACACTCACCTAGGTGGCGAGGATTTCACCAACACCATGGTCGACCATTTCGTCAAGGAGTTCAAGAAGAAGAACCAGCAGAGGGATATGACTATGAGCAGCAACAAGAGGGCAGTCCGGCGCCTCAGGAACTCGTGGTCATCCCGAGGAACACCGCCATCCCCACGGCCATGGAGAAGACCTACGACACAACTAGGGACAACCAGTCTGTCATGGGCTTTAACGTGTACGAGGGCGAGAGGACCATGGCCGAGGACAACAGCCTGCGCGCCGGCATCGCCTTGGCTCCCAAGGCCCAAGGGGGTCACTGAAGTCAAGGTGCGCTTTGAGATTGACGTCGACGGGATCCTACACGTCTCGGCACAAGAAAAGGGGCCTGGTGGTAACAAGGGCGACATCATCGTCACCAACGACGTGGACGTGGGGCGTTTCAGCAGTGAGGACATTGAGCGAATGCTGCAGGAGGCCACCAAGTTTAAGGCCCTGGATGAGGAGCACAAGAGAAAGGCACACCTCATCTACAATATGCAAAGCACTAGTATCAAGAAACTCCATGAGTCTGCTGATGGGGCTACAAAGTGGCTCCAAAACAACCAGCTTAACACCGACCAGATTAATCACAAGAAGGAGGAGTTGGAGGCTGCCTACGCCAAGCTCTATTCCTCTACAATTTAAATTTTATTTCCGCATGTTTCATTTCGCTACGGTGCTTTTAAAATAATAAAGTGTGAATTCAATTTTTTTACTAGTCGACAACCCGTGCCCCTGCACGGGCTAGGGTTTTTGTGATAATGGCGCTATCCCAATACATATTGTAGAAACAAACTTTTAAATTAAACGTAGTACATGAAAGGGACATATATATATTTCACTCATTGATATCACGTGATTATATTGCAGAAAATAAAGGACTAGAGTCTTTGTGACAATATCAAAGATATATTCATTTACCAATACTGAATTCCAAACACTAAAGTCATATAGAGATTTAAAATCGTTTCCATTATATGAAGTCTTAATTCCCAATTAATTCTCAAGGTTTACGTGTTTACTTTTGCATTCGAGTTCATACATGAGCAACATATATAATCATAGTGTAATCACAGATAAATGCAAGAAAAATAAATGAAGTGAAACTTGGAACCGAAACATCGATTGCCAATAGGACCAACATAAACTATTTTCCATGCATGTCCAACAAATGAAATGAAGGCAGTTACAATAACATGCATGTCTGAGATCACGTAGAGGATGGAAACTATTTTCCAACATTGAACCATCCATGTAAATATAATAAAAAATATCAGTTCAAATGTACACATATCAAATAGAAGTTTCCATTGCGAAAGTGCATTTCTGCTCCCGAGCTCATTTGGGCTTGGTGAAGTAAAAAAAACGGAATAAATCCAAAAACTTTATGGGGGAAACATTGACAAAAGTTCTAAGTGCTTGCAAAAATTTGTCATGGAATCACGTGACTATAAGGCGTGGCAAAAAAAAAACAAATTCAGTACTCTTCAGCATTCTTAAGTCCGAATAACATTGTTATGTAAAAGAACTGTTTGAAAGGCGTGATGAATGAGGTTTTCTCTTGATCATACTTTTCATCCTTATGTGGTTGTAATAACGGTGGAAATTTGTCGGTACCCTCGGTAGGGCGTCTAGCATGGCCGGAAGTACCGGGCCGGAGCCCGCACGCACTAGTTACCCAGGTTCTGGCCTCTGAAGTGTAATACCCTACGTCCTACTTGTTATTGTCATTCATGGTGGGGATACCTCGGGTGAGGGAATACAATGATGTATGGAGGGATGTCTACCAAGAGTTGTTGTATGATGCAATAGAAAGTCTATGAACCGCTCTCCCTCTTATATACTTGGTGGGAGCTAGGGTTTACATGATGGACATGCGATCTGTCTAGCCGCCTCCTTGACTTGGAGCCCATGAAGAGTCCAGAAATGTCTGTGGGTCGTTCTGGACTTCCTCCTTGATCTTCAGCACGACGAAGTGCCCATGCTTCAGCAAGTTCAGGCATTGCAATCCCACGTGTAAGAGCTGGCTGCATGCCACCAGACAAGTGCCACTTTGGTCCTATGGGCATGCATTGTTTAGATGAGTGTCGTTAACATACATGCGTGAGAACTTCTTTTTTCCGGACCATCATGGGGTTGGCTAAACACTAGGGGTGGGCGAGCTCCCTAATAAATCCTGTGGCGAGGAGCCGGGCGATCTCCTTCCCATTTCCCATTGGCTCTGCCTCTTCTATTCTCTATGGTGAAATGTTGGAGCGCCTGCCGGACGGTCCTGACGTCCTTCCGGACGGTAACCCTGAAATGTCCCCTGCGTCAACTTCTCGGCGAACTCGTCATTCCCCTTGGTGCGGCCACAGTTCTTCTCCTAATCTACAGTATCGGCCAATGAATAAACTATAAAGAAAAAATATAAATATTTGGCACTCCTAAATTTTTTTTAGAAAAAATAAAAATAAAATAAAATAACAATATGATGCGCGTGTGACGGGGGCCCACAAAACGTCCCTGCATGCCCTCGCTGCATTCACCCGGATTACCCTGAGAGAAGTAACGTATGGAGTATGTAGTGTATAAAAGCAAGAGCCTGCTAATCACCAGTTACTGAACGCGCTCCACACATTACGGACAAGCAAAGGGTAGCGGAGATGGAGAACGGCGGCGACGCCTTGGCCTCCGGCGCCGGCGAGGGGATCAGGGTCCTCGTTGTGGACGAAGACCCCATCCACCTCGAGACCATGACCCAAACACTCAGCCGCTGCGGCTACCAAGGTACGTCGTCGTCCGCTTTGTCCTCGCTGCAGTTTCATCTTTCTGCTCTTGCAAGCAATATCTATACCGGCGACCTCACATTGTTGGGGCGTGCAGTGACTAGGAAATACTCGCCCGCCGAAGCACTGCGAGAGGTACAGGAGAACCCGGACGGGATTGACCTCGTCTTGACGGTGGCGCACACCAGGGGGGACGGAATCGATGGCTTCACCCTCCTCCAGCAGACCAGGGATCATTACCCTGTCATCTGTAAGTCCTCCACAACATGTATTCACCGGATGACATGATACATCTGTACGTACTGGCTAGTGATAGATCGATCAATCCATGGACAGAGGGAGTTTAGAGTCTAGAGCCAACGAGGCATGTATTACGAGTCGGCTCTGATCGTAGTTCCAGCTGTAGTCGTTTTGTTTTTCTGCCAGCAGTAGAGTAAAGGCTGCACTGCAGTTACCAGGTTGATTGGCGAGCCTCCGGGTTTTTTTGTTGTTTGCCATCCATGCAAGCCGGATGATAGCTGATGAGTCAAGCCTTGCTGAACACCACTAAACTAGATGTCCCAAAAGACAAAGAAGCAGGAAAGATGATAGCTAGCTATCGACTTGATGAATGATGATGACGTTTTTGCCATTGTAATTTTGGCATTGCCTCGATCCTATTGGATGCGGAAATCCTAATCCTAGGGAAGCTTTGCCTAGGGACTAACCTCCCCTAATTTCAGAGGGGTCCCCTCCCTCTCTAATGATGTATGATTAATACTTTACACAGCCTGTATAATAAATTCTTCAGAAGTCCTCCGAAGATGTAGGATTGCTCCCAGCAGTTACTACTTTTTTTAAGCGAGGGAGAAGTTACTAATGTACTTAATGTGCAATGCTAGACCTGCATAATATATTTTGCGTGTTTAACGGGCAGACATATGTGATCCTAAGGGGATGAAGGCATGAAGCCATGATAGTTCTGCACGTAACATACAGAATAGATCAATCAACCCATGGACAGAGGGAGTTTAGAGTCTAGAACCAACGAGGCATGTACTCAGTGTTAGTGGTGTTCTTGAAGGTGCCGTGATTCGTACGAGTCGGCTCCGACGTAGTTCCAGCAGTAGCAGCTGTAGTCATTTTGTTTTTTTGCCAGCAGTAATGGCTGCACTTCAGTTACCAGGTTCTCATTGGCGAGCATCCGGGTTTTTTGTTCTGTGCCTCTTCCTGTTGCCATCCATGCAAGCAGGATGAGTGTTGTGGTACTTTTCTCTTTTCCATCTCTGATAGCAGATGGGTGCTGTTGTTCCATGCTCCTATCACGTGCACGCTCGCGAGTCAAGCCTTGCTGCACACTGAACTAGATGTCCCAAAAGACAAAGATTCAGGAAAGATGATAGCTATCGACTTGATGATTACGTGTTTGCCCTTGGTGATGATCATATTGGGCGCAAAAATCATAATCCTACGGAAGTTTTGCATAGGGACTACCCTCCCCTTAATTTCAGAGAGGTCCCCTCCCTCTAATGATGTATAATTAATACTTGACACAGCCTGTAAAATAAATTTTGTAGATGTAGGATTGCTCCCAGCAATTACTACTTTTTTTAGCGAGGCAGAAGTTACTACTGTACTTATTCAGCAATGCTAGATGTACGTAATATATTTTGAGTGTTTAACGGGCAGACATCTGCGGAAGATTACGATTGGACTTAAGCCCCCCCAACACCCCGCGCGCGCGAAATTCAAGTGAGAGAAAATTAGTGAGAAGGATTACGTAAAACATTTCATAAGTTTACCTAGGTGTAGGATTATTGGTACTTAATACACGGGTACAATGTAGCATGTTTGTACATACGTACTAATAGACTTGCATTCGTTGTACAGTGTTCTCCGGTGATGCGACCGCAGACACGGTGAGACGGGGGTTCATTGGAGGTGCATGTGACTTCCTGACCAAGCCCCTGCATGATAATGTTATGCGCAACATCTGTCATCATGTCAACCTGCGGAGGCTCAACACCGCCCCTACCGCTGTCCCCATGAACACTGATTCTCACAGCAACCACATTCTCCATCGGGATGGCAAATCAGGGAAAAGACCAATAGAAATGGACGACTCCAATGAGGGGGGCTCTGACAGCAGGATCGCCAATGGGATCAAGTTCCACTGGACTGCACATAAGCATGCACTATTCCACAGAGCCACCAAACGACTCAATGAAACAAAAGGTATGTGACTTTAATTAAAATGTATTGTTCAAATATCTCTATGTTGGCATATATATATGGTAATCGTGTCATACATACTTTATTTCTACTTGTTCTACCCGCAAACACATTTAGTACATGCGAGCATGCATATTGATGTTTGCGAGTTTAATGTACATATATTGTATGTGTATGAGGCTAGAAGTATGGGTTGGCATGCTTATTTTTGTTTTCCTCGAAGGATAGTCTGGACTTCTAGTGGTAGACTATACGAAGTGCTCAACCATTCTATCTTGATTGTATGGTTGGTGCTTATAGTCTATCTACTGTTCTCTCTTGGGGTAGGGGGCATGTGCCTGCATCACCATAAGCACGTTAATTAATTGGGCTTCTATAATGATCTATATATCTTAGTTATCACTTTGTGCATGCCCTATATGACTATTCGTCATCCAGGGGGTGAAGAATTCTTATTCCTCACCCCACCTCCTCACGCACCCTTTAGTCACCGTAAGAACCAAAATGCATGTGAGATAATATTACGGTGTGTAGTTAAGGTCTCCTTAACATCCACCGTGGGAATTAAATGTGTCATGCATGTGAGGTAAGATTACCACATGCATCATTGAGGTTAGGTAATATTATAATGTGCGACTGAGAATTCAATGCATGTGAGGTAAGATTACAACATCCAAAAGGTATCATATCTTGAGAGAGTTTACACCAGGGTGAAGAATTACTTATTCTTCACCCTGGATGACGATGTCCTACTCCATCACCATACGGTAGGCGGGTCCTGATGATCGTGCCGGCGATGTCCTTGTTATTTGTGATATATCCAGAGCAAGCAAGCAAGCACATGATGACCTTGCTGATAATATAGGGCGGCAATGTCCCCCGCGTCAAAGTGATCATGGTCTTGTTGGTGAACACATGTGTTCTTCCCCTTGGTGGGGAAGAATATGATCATCTGTGGCATCATTGACACTGTGCCCGACATCTTCACCTCGTCTTCGTGTGGATCGTCGTGCACCTACTAGTGATCACAGGAGTGGGGAGACTGGTCAACAGGGTCAATGCAAATTATTTAATCTAACTAACTTAGACAGGGGGGCACCTGTCATTGGGTAATTAGTGGGGTGTTAGAATTATTGGGGGGTCTAGCACGCAATTAAACTGGGCCGGCTCCACTAGGCAGTGGCCCAGCCAGCCACCAGAGAGGCTGGGCACACACAGCAGCCAGGGTGTCGGCGCCCACAGCGAACGCGGTTAGCGGAAGGCAGCAGCGACCGGGGGTGAGCGCGGCGAGCAGCGGCGCGGGAGTGGCTGCGACGCAAGCAGCAGCGGCGGCAACTGCAGTAGAGGAAGAATTGATACAAAATTATCAGATATATCACATCTCTCCTATGTTCGCATGTTCAAACCATGTCTAAACACACAAATCATCTTCATCCAAAATGATTTTGTGCATCAAAAATGAGATTGTGTTTTGGTTTGCAAAACTGAGAAGATGCTAATGTTACCCTGGTTATGCTAGTATGGCACCATGTAAAAGCATCCACATCTTATTCATGTAAAAATATTCAACGCATTGGCCCCAATAGAGATGGATCACGCAATAGAGCAACTATCATCGCTATGTCGAAGCAAGAGCCAAAATAATAGATATTGTGTGGTGATTCTAGATATCAAAGCCTCTAATATTACCAAAGCTTTGCCAGTTAGATAACTTATTAAATTACTGACAACTTTTTCCTCGCCTATCTCAACAATGGTGGTGACACCCCTAAGGTCAGTTGGGATTGCTTCCTTACTTATGTGACTTTCTTCATTAACTTGGAAAATGATCCTCCATTGAAGCGTGTGTGGAGAAGCATGTCCACAAGTTTCAACAATTTTTATGTGGTTCTATCTTCCATGAGGTACCAATAATATACTATATTGTATTAAGGAAACAACAAATGATTGATATAAACCTCTCCCTTCTCTTAGATTGCCACTATGTTCCCACAATCAAACCACATCTAGTCATAGAAGGAGGTTCGTCTAAAAAGACGCATCATCATAATGGCTTTAGTTTGGCCCAAACGGTTAGTGCATGAGTGGTAGAAGGTAAAATCAAGTCAAGGCACGGCTAAGAGCACAAGAGATCATATGGTGGATCATTGTTGAGGTTCTCGTCGTGTCTCAAATTGTTATTTGCCAAATTAATTTCAAGAAGTGTCTATGATTGTTCCTTGCCTATGTGAACAATTGTTGTGATAACATTGGCGCCATCCTGGGAAGCTATCCCTTTAATGCTACTTTCTTCATTGCCATGGCAGTCGATCCTGCAATAAAATCCTCTACGTTTCCATGTAGAGTGTTGAATGGCAAACTCATAATATTCTACCAATAGTCCATTCAAACCATGTCTAAACACACAAGAAACTTCACTGGGTTTGATAGGTCCTAGTGGTTTGCTCATGAGAGACTTCAAGCATTACCAGTTACTTCAAAGCGAAGCGTAGAATATGCCGTTTTAATGGTCTACAAATCTCATGAATGTGCTATGTTCTCACAATTATGCTACTTCAGTAAATCACAAAAGCTTCTACACCACCTTCCTTTCCTAGCAACAAGGGTCGTTATAATGGGTTGAGCCAAGGTAGACTCAGCTATTTGATCCATGACTTCAATGAAATGGAAATGGAACTATAATCATGGAGGGCATTATCGAGGGATCAGACGTGAACATAGAATATATACCTATTAGGTCCAGCTTTGTTGGAAATGGAAGTGGAACTATATCAACTATTCACTTCCTTCACCTTTCCCCTACATCCTCCACCTAGACCGTGATGCAAACACATGGATAGCTTCACCGAAAAGGATTCAATACATTGGCTTTGGCATGAAATTAAATTTGTGGGTGATACGTGGTGGGCCTCAATATGCCAAAGGAAGGCTTGAAGCACTAAATATCATGCATCGTTTCATGATCTCGGTGAAAATCTCAATTTCTTTTGTGATGTCAATTCTCCAACTTCCACGTGGACCGATAAAGATGCACCAGGTTCGGCAACAATTTCACGCTTGTGTATGAGTCCTAGAGGTTTAGGGTGGTTTGCTTCACCTTAGGTCTTGGCTAACTCCTAAAATTGGCACACAACAGGTGAGCTTGTGATCTTTTAACATTTGATTCACTAAGTCTAGAGATAGTTCAAACACATTACTTTTATGAAGAATAAGTAACACATACAACTAGGAAAAATTAACTAATTGGAAGAGGAAATGTGTCTAGATCTTAATAACACTACGTGTATCTTGATCTTTCATTGAGAAACACTCGACAATATGGGTGGAGAATATTTTGGATTCTACTACAACGTGCAACTACGAGGCGCATATGAAAAGTCTAAACTAATTCTTGGGATGTTATTGATGACACCGAGACACGGTTAATCAGACCACAAAGGTCTAATCCTTGCAAGAGATTAAAGAATAAGCCTTAACTATGGTAAATATGGACATCCAAATGATGCCCTAGCGGTGGTATTTATGGAGGTACGTAGGGGAAATTTGTCTAGTTTTTGGAGGGGGTGTGACTGCAACCTAATTCAGTTTAATCAACAAATATGGAATCTGAATATTGGCCCATTTTACAAAATTACATGGGCCTCACCCAAAAGTGAGGTGTAGATATGGAGGGAAAAATGAAGTGTCGTCTTGTAAATTTCTGATTTGTAGTTGTCTGTCATTATGGTCACTTCAAAGTCCTGATGTATCCACTTGAAGCTCGGTTTTCATTCCTTGCATGCTCGCCCATATCTCCATGTTTTGTCATGCACCAATGCTGACATTCATTCCCGAGCAATACATACTTATATAATATATGCCAAATAATACTCTCATGAAGAATGGAATAGTTCCTAGAATAAAAACTACCCGATAATTCACTTGGCATGCATGAACTCTAATGATTCGTCCTTGTTTACTGGAACTTAAACATGTGTAGTTTCGTCCTTGGTTTCTGGAACTTAAACATGAGTAGTTGTGGGGGCTATGGGTGTAATGGTCATAGGGATGTCCTGATCTGAGCATGTATAAAAGATTGGCACCTTAATTATCATATTCAAATATGCATGCTATATTACAGGTATTACATTCTGTTGGTTTCCCCATGTACAACTTATGCACTTTTGTTTTTATTGCTTGCATGATAAATTCATTGCTTATGTATCTTCGTCGCTTGAGACTACCCATAGTGGCAGTAACATAGGTGGTAACATCACATATATTTAGGCAAAATAGATGATGTGGCAAGTAATTAATGAAGAAAGAGAGTCATGTGGTAACATAGCTAGTTACTAGTAGTATGAGTAACATCACACATCAAGACAAGATGAGTCTGCAACGTAATAAATAAAGTGTTGCGTGACACCACATATATGTTACTCCTCATTGTAGAGGTGGTAACATAGATTAGTAACATATGCATGTTACTAGTCTAAGTTACTCTCCACTATGGTTAGTCTGAGAACACTACCCTTAAATGCATGTACCATTCATGAATATAATGTGGTGAGCATTATTTGGAGAAAAGTAATCGTAACGTCACATACATATTTGTCTCTAATTATATCATGTAACCACAGTATAGTCAAAATGATATTGTGACACTATGAACACTAACGTTTTGCTATGATTTTAATATTTAATTTTAGTAGAACAAAGTTCCATGCATGCCTTTAAAATAATATATACCTATTGCTCTTGCATGTTTTATCTGTATTCTTTGCCCACTTCAGAATGTTGTGCTTTTTTTTATAATTAGCATGGATGTCAGTCAAGGCGCATGTTTATGACTAATGATGAATGTTAGGATGAAATATGTAAATCACATGTATAGGAGCATATTGATCTTTCCAAATTTCTAAGCTCGGCTCTCTTGGCATATTTTGCTTCCGAAAATGCAGACTATACTCCAAGAAATATGAGAGAACTTATTATGGAGGACAATAGTGAAAATGCAACTACAGATAAAGACAGCAGCCATCTGCAGGTCCGTTTCAAGTTGATGTTCCTTCAATCTGAAACCGAGCTTCATCTATATGATCATGAAATTATCAGAAATGATACCACCACCCCCACTACCATACATTTCCTTTATTAATGTTTTCACTATATTTGTACTTTCAGAAAAACAAAGGTGACTGCTCAACTGATTGGCTTTCAACCATGCCCACGATCCCAACACACTATAACAATTCTTTGAATGAATATCCGAAATCTCAATATAGTGAGGGAACTTTCGAGTTCAATATAGGATCTGAGGGAGCTATAAATCTTAACCAAACAAGTCAGCTGAGTAATATTGCAACACCAGCTGGTTATGGTTTTCATGGAAATGACGACAGCACGACTAGTCTTTGTGGAGGTGCTCTTAGGGGACCAGCATCTAATACTAATAATAGTCACGGTTATACTAATGGTAATGGTGCTCATGTTGGAGTTCTAGCAAATGGAAGCATGGTTAGTGCATCACAACCGTCCAATCTTTCACAAACAGCACAGCAGCCAATGCCCACTTTGAATTTATTTCCAAGTAATACGATGCTTGCCATGGATAATCCAAACCATATAAGGCAACAGGAGCTTCTACCACAGTTATATCCACTCATCTATGACTGTAGCATTGGAGGGATAAGGATGTTGACTCCACCTCTAGATGATGGTGAAGACCTCCTCAGAAGCTACCTTGGTGAGAGCGAGGACATACAAAACACCGCAACCACGGACATGGCCCATGGAATGCAGAATGCTGCAACCATGGACATTACACTAGGAATAACGAATTCTGCAACTGTGGAGATGACCCAAGAAATTTCAGGAGATGGTGCTGCTGGTCAGACCGGTGCAATGCAGCTTCAAGGCCCCGGCAGTGAGTTTTTCAGCAGGGATAGTACTACTGTTGAAACAGCCGGCATATCAGGTGCAGGTGGACTAGGAACAGATGAGATGATGCATGGGATAAATATAGATGAATTGAACAAATTTCTGAGTGAGAAGGTATGTACTATTCTCAGTATTACCATGCCTGCATTTTTCTATTTCATTGTCCTTCTAAAATTTGCGAGAACTTAAATTTTTGTCGCGGTAGTACTAAAATAAATATGCGAGCACTATTATTTCATTATTATTTTGTAAAATAATAATAATCAATATGCGAGCACTATTATATTACAGTCTTCCAGTATAAAATGCAGGAAAATATTTGATAAAGGGAGAGAATAATTAAGGTTCTTGCCAAAGTTGAACATTTATTCGCCTGGACTAATACTTTGGGTTATGTACTGTCATTACATTTTCCTTGTGCCTGTCATCTCTAACATTGCCTCTTTCTCATAATGATGCTAGCACTAGTGTGTTACTGTAGAACACACCAGAATTAATGGCACATGTACAAATGGGATTTTACATAGGACCTTAGAATGGTCCTCGAGTGCCAACTCAGAATGTTCTTATCTTTATTGCACTTTGATAAGTTTTTGATAATAATTGTAGGTCTGAAGGCATGGAGGAGCTCACGGGAGCAAAGTGAAATTAGAGGAAGGCACACATAGAACCAAGAAGAAGAAAAAAAATCTCAATTTTGCTCCTGTATAAATGCTGATCAGCTTCAGTACTGTATAATCCGATTCTATTGCCTTGGATGTGATTTTTTATTGTGAACTGAGATAAACCGATAATGTTGGACAGAACAAAATTGTGTTCTTCATTATGCCATCCATTGTTATTATTCTTATTTATTTACTTGTCATGTACAGTAGTAATTTATACCACAGCTGTAATTTTAGCAACCTCCACAGTGGCGGTACAACCGACGGTGCTAGTTCTGCAGGAACAGAACATGTCGACCTGGAGCTCGACCATGTTACGCTGCTGGTCGCCTTGGGTATGGCACTGGCATGAACTAGCCTGCTCCATCACCGGAGACCTGAGGTGGCTTCCCCTGCTCGCCCCCATGGTAGGACATAGTGCACATGATTGCATGCACACAACCGTAGGATGTACTCCCTCCGTTCCCAAATAGTTGTCTTTCTTGCCATCTCAAATGGACTACAACATACGGATGTATATAGACATGTTTTAGAGTGTAGATTCACTCATTTTGCTCCCTATGTAGTCACTTATTGAAATCTTTAGAAAGACAAGTATTTAGGAACGGAGGGAGTATGAGACATTTGATAACCACCTCATCAGTGAAATGTCCCCCCACCATGGATACCTCCCTCCATCGTCTTCCACCTAAAAGCACCCGTCTACCTGCTGTAAACATTTCCATCACATTTTTTTGCATGCATTTAGAAATACTATTGTCGAGATAGACTGGCATGGCGAGTGGCCCTACAATATCGAGCCTCCAGACGACGAAGGACCAAGTCATAGGGATCGTTTTCGGAGTTGTGGCTGGCATGTGGGATTTCTATACAAGCTGCTGCGAGCTAGATCATCGTCGCACTATGCCCTCGGCGTCATGGGAACAATTAGGCCAGTTAACCCATGGCGAAAAGCCTTGCCGACAGCGTCCTTGGGGCCGCCTGATTACCACAAGCCCCGGCATGTATCTCCTGCAACAATGTTAGGTTTAATCTTGATGCATGTATCTGCATATTTAGTTTGCTTTTGTCATGCATGTAGGATAGGTTAGAGAGTAGCTAGTCCGGTGAAGCTTCAGCGGAGGCGCGCTAGAAGATGAGATGTCAAGCTGCCGTGCGACGCGGCGAGCATGAGGAGATGTCGATGTTTCTGTGCGATACAGCAACGCCGTGTGATGCGGCAAGATGCGACCGTGGCTGGAGCGTGGCGGGCTGCTCATTCAGGTTGAGCCAACTGATTTGGCCAAGTCATAGTTAGTTAGAGTCTGTGAGGTTGTAGCTGCATGTGTGAGTGGTGCTAGCCGAGTCAAGAGTCAGTACATGCGTGAGTTTGTTAGTGATTGACATGGTAGCTAGTCAGTTGGCGCATGGGTTAGTGCGTGGAGGGTGTGCTGTTAGTGGCCGGTTAAGGTGGGTGGTAGTGCGTGCGTGAGTCCAGCCCCCGATGTATATATACATGTTGCATATTGAGTAATGAAAGAAGGCTGTGAGGGCTGAAGGAAACCATGTAGCATATGTGTTGTCACCGGGAGCAAAGGCAAAGCTAATTGTCTCCCTGGTGAATGTGTGTGTGCGTCTGTGTTTTCTGCCCTCCGTGTGTGTTCTTGAGAGAAACGACCAGAGAAACAAAAGAAAGAGAGAGAAACCTCAGGATAGTTGTGCGAGGCAGCTCTAGGTAGAAGAAGAAGAGCGGCGCCGCGAAAGGCGGCGCCAACAAACAGCTGGCGACCTTCGCCGTTCGATACTCACCGCTGGAAGATTCTTGTAAGGCTTCCCTTGTGGAGCTCGCCCTGGATGATTTTGTAAACTCTTGACCTACAAAGTACGAATCGTGCTTCATTTCAGTTTTACGGGAGTTCCCTATTGTTGAGGTATGTGAGCAGCGGTTGAGTCCATGCTGGTATGACTGCGAGACCTTCCTCCGAGCTGTGTTCTTCTGCAATTTCATGTGTGTTTGCCATGGCCTTCGTACCACCATAGGTTGGGGTGTTTGTTGGGACCTCCTGGATTTTCGTTGATGGTTAGTGAAGTATCTCTAGGAAGTTGTCATCTAGGACAGGTTTGCGAGCCGCGCCCATTTGGTCTAGAGTCTCTTCCGCCAAATTATGCTCTCGAGATTTTCTTCCAGTTGGTGAGCCACTAAGTAGTAGGCCGTCATTTTTGCATTCTCTTGTGCCAAATGCTTTCATAACCTACTGGACGACGAGGTATAGGCCTGGACACCGGGTGGGGGCTTTTGGAGGCCGAGCTCCACGGAGCTCGTTTTCAAAATACAAATTTCCATAAGGTGAAAAAATTTTAACTTGTTTGTATACACTTTCACACATGTGTATTGCGTCTGTGCAAAAATTCAAAACCAAATACTTTCACACGTGGCGTACAGAAAAAAGACAAAAACGTATTTCTAGAATGGGCCAATATTTTTTGTTGTTGGGCCGGATTTTTGTTTTTTTTGTACAGCCTACAAATCACAACAAATTCAAATAATTTTTGTACACGTTCGTGCGGAAATCTATTAAGTTACCGTGGAATTTTGTTTTGAATTTTTCTGAAACTTTGAAATATAAATTTTGATTTTTTTCAAAATACCGAGCTCCATGGAGCTCGGCCTCCGTTGGCATTTTCCGCCTGGACACCGCCAAATTGGGCTTCACCTGCCCTGGCTTCCACCGCGTATAGGCCTGGACACCGGTCCATCAAAAAGTGGCAAACGGCCAGACCGTAGAGGACCAGCGTGAGTCCATCAATAAATGACGCCTGAAACACTGTATAAAATGATCCCTCCAAACGTCAATGCGGTTCTTTATACCTCTGGATGCGCAAATCCCTAGGAGGATCAAGGGTGAAGATAATATGACTACATGCATGGTAGTACGACCCATATTGAATTTTACTCTTAGAACTGATCTTTTTATTGATGGTGCTAGGATCTTTTCTGATGCTCCTTTTAATTAATTAGGTGCTCAAAAGTTCCAGGTTTACCAAATGGCATTGGTGTCATTCACAAATTCCTGCAAGACCAAGAATGTCAACGTACAGCTCAAGCTCAGCCCCGATCACTACTTCGCCCCTTCAAGCAGAAGCAGCGCTCGCTCTCCATGCAGTCAAAATTACCCAAGAGATAAATACACTTGTGGTCACTGTATTTAAAGTTAAAACACAAACGGTCACTGGACTTTAAAATACGCTCATTACGGTCGTGAAACGGTGATTATACGGTCACTGACTCTCAGTATAGCATCGTATTGCACTCCATTGACCAGTCAAATGACCCAGTGGTACTCCGCTGACCGGTCAATATTACAGTGGGCCATGTTTGTCGATGGGTGAAAGAAATAAATACGAATAAAAAAGTGCATCAGGCGGGTGTATTCGAACCCAAGACCTCACACACAAAACAAGCACCTTGTAGCCAGTGGACAAGTACCTTCTGTATGTTTCTATTTAGACGCTTTAGATGCTCACGTTTATATGTGCGAGCATGTACACAATGCATACTAGCAACCTAGCACACCGGAGAATATATCTGGTGTGCACCGGACGTATAAAAATGTTCAAAAAAATCCAGGAAAAAATTTGTGTATTGAGAAAACATCAATCTATATTGTCACAAAAAATCAAACTAAAATTTAAAACATTGCTCGAGATATAAAAATGACAAATGTTATGCATTATTCAATGCCAAATTTTGTCATTTTCCTATCTTGAGCTACATTCCAGAATTTGATTTGATTTTTGGTGACAACGTACATTTATGTTATATGAATGTGCTATATTTTTTCCAGATTTTTTGAATATTTGAAAATGTGCTAAGCGAGTGGTGCACCGGTAGCACAAGAAGCTCCAGTGCACCAGATATGTTCCAGTGCAGTGTCGTCATCGCGCATTTCTCCCTGTTTAGTGGGTTCGCCTCTCAATGGGCCGCAGAAATAAAGAAAACCTAATAAAATAATTATGCACGGGTGGAGGTTCGAAACCTGGTCCTCGCGCAAAAACCCGAGGCACGCCAGCCAATTGAGTCCACGGCCTATTATGTTCAAATGTAGAAGCTTCGTTTATTCATTTGAAATGGCACACATGCACGCAAGCATGTGCCACACAAAAGAATCCACAACCAAAAAGTATTCACGCCAACTGATAATATATTTTAAAAATATTTATGTAGTCTATGGTGTTTCTTTAATTTTAAAATATTGGTATGATTTTAAAATTTGTGCACGCAATTTTCAGAAATACTCATGTAATGTAAAGTAGTGTTACATAATTTGATAAGACGAAAATAATGTTCTAGATATACCTCAGTCCGGAACATGCGCATGTTTTACTTCTGAGAATTGCTTGTGTGCGTTGCGTGGATTTTACTTTATAAAATGGAGCGCCTACAAAATTGCTAAGTCGGTTCAGCTAGTCCAGCGGTTCCTCAGGTTCGATTCCCCTCGCCATCGCGTACTGTTTTGTTTCTTTAATTTAATTCTGTTTTGTTTCTTTAATTTAATTTTTTTTGTCCCACTGGCAAACGGGCCCATTGCAATATTTGCTACACAGATTGTTTGACCGGTCAACGGATTGCAATACGTTGTTATACGACGAGTCAGTGATCGTGTAATCAGAGCACCACTTGCAGATTTCTTTAGGATTACAGATGATCGCCACTCACAATGATGCTTGCCCGGTTCTTAGTAGTGCTACTGAGGCCCACTTCTTTTGCCAGAATCTAGGGATTCTTCTAGAATCCGACCCCTACCCAGCTTCTCCTAGAATCTTTAAGGCCCATTTGTTTTACAATCCTAGCTAATTAGACCCTAACTAGATAGGATTGTAAAACAAATGTGGCTCAAAGATTCTGGGAGAAGTTGGGTAGGGGTTGGATTCTGGGAGAATCCCCACATTCTGGCAAAAGAACTGGGCCTGAACCTGTCTTCAGCTGCTTTGGTTCAGCTCACAGGAGCACGCTATGCCCTGTAACTTCCATCCTCTCTACCTTGCCTCTACAGGGCTTTGCACTCCATGCTCTATTCTGCTACTGAGCTGGATATACTGGCGCTTTGAGCGCCTTTTCTTCTTCAAAATAAAAAAAAGGCTTTGAGCTTTCTCAAGCTGAAAACTCAAACAATTCATAGTGAAATTTTGCAAGGCAACATAGCCCACATGCACATCCGTACGGTTAAAGAGACTCTCTACACGCACGCTTCGCTTCAGTCGCTTTCCTGAGAGTAGAACATCTGCTTCAGAGCACGGGGCAGCTCCAGGACAATCTCCGCGTATGCTGAAACATAGAAAAAAAATTGGTGAGCAAAAGTACATATAGATCAGAACAAGCTCAGCACAGAGTTGTGTGCTTTAACTATGAAGAGGAGAGAGGCAATGGTTAAGATAGGAGGAACCTTCTGGCAAACTCAAGGTCTTCAACGCGATCTCGGCATAGGAGAGGCGAGATGGTACAGGCTGAGCACGGCGGTCTGCTGCGGATATTCTCTTTGCAGAGCGAAGCGGCCAGGCCAAGACCCTCGCCTGACTTGGCAGGGTCAGGATTAGATCTGAATATCGGATACTCACTGTAACCTTGCTGCTCAAGTCACACAGGAAGAGAAACTTCAGTCTCTAGAGTGTACAATATGCAGTTTAATTTCAGTATATAAATGCTACAGATAATATAAAGGAGAGCACTGCGTGGATTAGAATATTTTAGTATGAGCGTGGTTGTACTACAGCAAAATGTAACAGGAGAGTGTGGCCTTACCATTCAAAATCTTCCAATGTAAACTCTATCAAGGTATATGGAAGACTGTGGAACAATTCCCCGATTTGGTTGCCATAGAGCTCCTTGATAAGACGAACCTTGAACATGAATTCAATGGAAAACATTAGAATTATAAACTTCACTGTGATCAACGCAAACGTCATGAAGGCTAAAAAAATATAGCTGTTTCAAATTTCGAATAAGAAGAATCACCGATAACAAATATATTTTATTCACCGAATTTTGAATTCGAAGTTCATTGTTACAGGTTATCAGATAGAACCTGTGGTTTCAACCATGATGTTCTCTCTTCTCTAGTCTAGCGGTGAAGCAGAAGTTGTATGCCCGAAACACTTAACGAAAAGATGGAAGGTACTTACGAATTACCCGAATATGTCATGTGTAGGTACTCCCTCCGTCTAGGTGCGTAAGTCATCTTACGTTGCGCACCGTGACCAAGGTGGAGGGGAAAACGAGAGAACTTAATGTGTTCTTGCTAATTAATAACAATGCATGCAACGAACTAACCAATGCATGTCGTGTTTGGTAGTCCCAAATCATTTAAATCATGCATGACCCACATCTCTTATTGGTTGATATGTCATGAAACAAGAAACGAGATGAGAGTTAATGTACCGCGCCTAAGTGTTTTGAGATTATTTGGTTTTCGTAAGATGACTTACACACCTAGACGGAGGGAGTAAATCACAAGGTAAAATTAGCTCGATGAGGTGTAACTACGGAAATAGTACAACCAAAGCAATAGGGGAGGTTAGTTGGACTGTCGTGGCCCCCCGGCCCAAAATAATCTTAGTTAACCAACAGTATATATCCCCTTGTAAACACTAGATGGCCACACCTGCAATTTTATTCCATGGCCTAATTGGTTTCCCTTCTTCAGTTCTTCTCCAACCCCAGGAATAAGGTAATCTTGGGCCTTTTTGCTTGGCTAGATCCCTTACTCGGCCCAACTGCCACATCCCACACAACGACAAGCCAAACAACAAGGCTCACTCATCAAACGGACTAATTAACGCTCTCCTCTGGCACCCCTAGCCCAGTGACAGGGGCCCTTCCCCTTGGAGGTGACACCCGAGGCACAACACAAAGGCAATGCTGGGTCGACGACTTCAAATCTAAGGAAGCATTGTGTTCCAAGCGACTGGAGCGAGGATCTGTATGAGAAGCTAGTCTCAGAGAGAGTTCACCTTAGCCAAAGTGCAGAGATGCAATGGTCCTTTTGGATTTTGGATGGAAAACAGCAGTGAATTAGAGTTATTCCCAACACAGAAAGATTAAAGGTCATATAGCAGTGGCCGTCTTTCAAGTACATGGAAATTTCCAACTCTATTAGAAGGAATATGGATACGACATAAGTTTTGCTTCACAGCTCACATAACGCAATGCTCTCCAAGATCTATTTTTAACAACATGAGTACATACCTACAGCCCTATAATTCAAGCATATGCATACAAGGTTTTATTGCCTGATTTCTTGCATTTCACAATGGATAATATAATAGAAGGGAGATAGTGTGTACAGGCAATTTACATTCGGGAGCAACTCCTAAATCTGATACTGACCTGTTCTCTCCTGTCAATATACGACTGCAAAATTTCTTCAAGATGATCAATAAACCTCTGCAAGGGAAAAGGAGCAATGTAAGTAGATAGAACTATTTGAATAATTGCACAGAAAATGCAAGGGGCCCATGAAGAAACTTTACGATGGCGTTAGATGACAAGTGCTCAGTTTCTGCTTCTCGAATCGGCAGAAAGAAAGGTAAGGTGTGTTCAGTCACAGTCATCTTTTCAAGGAATGACTTGCTCTCCAAAACGCAATGATAAATTTCACAGGGCTCTCCTGCAAAATATAATGTGCATGTTATTTAGTGCAGCAAACCATGTGTCTAGAGTTTCTATGTTCTTATCTTATTTCTTTTTGATAACTTATAACTTATTACGTATCATGCTTAGATGTTGTAGTACTATTATTCAGAATGTCAGGGTTTGCACAATGAAATAAGTATGTTTTGATCTGAAGCAAACTAATTCTACGAAATAACATCGCCTCTGCATATCTTACACAAAGCTTTGCATGGTACAATTCTGACATTTCATGGAAAATATGATATGGAAAATGTTAAGTGTAATCACCAGCGAAGAATGTCTCATACTGTATACCAATTCTGGCACCATCCAAACAATAGATAACCTACGAAATATAAAATATTTAGTCAGATTAACTGACAAAATAATAAAAGTAATGGAATAGGTGCATTAGTATAATACAACATGCCAAGTCATGAACATAATTCCATTCTAAGGAAGACAACAACATAATGCCATGTTACAAAGTAGATGAAATATGGTCTGAAGGCTAAATTCAGTTTCGGTGGTCACTTGTACAGTTGTACCAATCCTAGGAAGAGAACAAGAATGAGAAACTGTGACACAGTGCACCCCAGCCCACACCAACATTACTGGTTTGCCAATCATGTTGTAGCCAAAAGAGTTAGGTGAACTGTAATGAACTGATCACAGAACACTGCAATACACCAACTACTTCCCAGGTCCCAATTAACTAACCATTTAGGAATAGCCTCAACCCTGCCCGCCCCAACACACACACAAACCATTGGCAGCAAATGAAAAATATCAACCACCCATTGATAAACTACAGTATAAAGAGTAGTCTTTATGGTAGCCAAAGCTGGACTCTAGAGAATAAGGTTACCTTATTTCTGATTCTATAAGTCGTCCTTGATTGAAATTGAGAGTCTGTTGGAATGTTTGCCAGGTTGACCATCGCCTTCCTTTCAGCCTCTATATGGACCTGGTCTATGAGATAAAGCAAACTTGTTATAAACTCAAAATGCACAGAGCAAACAGTGTATTTCATGTGGAATCAATATGAGAATATGGTGCTTCAGATTAAGTACCTTCTCACGGATAGTTGCCAGCAAGCCATCATTCCACTGCTCATCATCTATTGAAATCTCTACAAAAATGCAAAAGCCTAAGTTTAAGAAATGAAGCTGCAGGATAAAAACTGATTAAAATTATACTACTATCACTCTATCAGACTGTATGAGAAGACTAAAATATGTGTCATACTGGCTGTAACGACACAATACAAGAATATGAAAATACTTCCAAGAAATACTCCCTCTGTTCCCAAATATTTGTCTTTCTAGCCATCTCAAATGGACTACAACATACGGATGTATGTAGACATGTTTTAGAGTGTAGATTCACTCATTTTGCTCCGTATGTAGTCACTTGTTGAAATCTCTAGAAAGACAATTATTTAGGAACGGAGGGAGTACAAGATAGTAAATAAAGGATCTGCAATTTTATCCTCAAGAAAAGAGGCAGCAATGTGCAAAGCAGCATACCACACATACGTAAGTGTGAAATAATCAGTCAGATAAATATTTCCAACTAATTACAGATGAGTACTTTATAACTAAGTGTGGAATTAAAGTTTTTGGTTCATGTTAACCCAAATATGGTTTTAGATTTTTCCAGCGAAGTAGATATATGGTTTTAGATTTTTCCAGCGAAGTAGATATATGAATTTCAGTACATATATCGTTAAAGAAAAGAGGCAGCAATTTCAGAGAATCAAAGTACTACTAACATATTAATTATGCTATGCATTTAGTAAATAGCTAAGGCTGCTTAAGTTCCTACACAATGAACTCTAGTTCTGGTCAAATGGAACTGGAAATAATCATTAATGATTTGTGAGTGTTTTTGCAAAAACGGTGGAGACTTTGTGTGGGTTAACAAGTTATCAATTTGATGCTAAAGCCTGTTATGTGGGGGACCACATATGGTCGGAGGGCCCAAGCCCTGGTCACACCACCCCCTGGTCCAGCCCAAAGTGGCTAGGATTCCTGTACTGCTACAAGTAGTTATTAAGGTTCAGATTCGTATTAGGTTCAGAGTCCAGATTAGTTAGTAGGTTCAGATTCGAAATAAGTGCAGAGTCCAGATTAGAACTTGTTCCAGAGTCCAGATTGTATTCCCTTTGAGTCAGCTTGTCAGCCAAGCTATTCCTGTTATATATGGGGCTTCTCCCACGATCAATAAAGCATCAGAATTCAGAGTATTACTATGTTTAGGCCTTAGAGTAATTAGAGTTTGGTCCAAGCCACATTTATTTTTTTTAAATGACAACTAGTTCGGCTAAGCATGGAAAGTAAACAAAGGCTCCTGAGTTCCAGATACTATTTGGTACTGGAAGTTGCTGATAATCGTATTTTTCTAGAAGGTAAACACCGAAGGTGATGAAGCAAACTGTACCTTCGGTTTGTGCAACTCGTGCAGCCTCAAATTCTTTCTGTAGACGCTCAAAAATCAGCTTATCAGAATCCCTAAAATAATAGTGAAAATGTAAAAAAAATGTTTTACTAGTCATGCGTCCACGTATTTAATGCTAACATCTGCATATAACAGTATGAGACAACCAGTAAGAGGGAAGGGGGGGTGCAGAAGTCTAACAGAAATGCCACTATACTTCAGGACAAATCATCTCAGATATGACCTCAATATTCTAGGGATAAGATGATAGAATATATGTGTTTTTAAACTTGCAGACTTACATATCTGAAAACACATTTCATTGCTTATATAGAATATACGTGTTTTTAAAAATCTGGTAGAATCATTATTCTGCAATTTTGCAGCAGATGCACATGAACATTGCATTAGAAAACAGGCTCATTATGGAACTTAGCAATCAGCAGTACTGTCCTTCCTTAACCTTTTGGTACTTTTAGATCGTAACTTCACTTTAACTTCTTTGAAACATAATCTCTTCAGTATCGCGATAATGGTACTATAGTTCAGAAAAATGAAAAAATGCATTTGCATATGTCGAATTTAGATAAACTTGAGCCCCTCCCCCCTTTCTTTTGCATGTATCATTTTTCGACCACTATTATTTGCTTCAAGTTGAGCACATCCATAGGAAGTTAAACAGTAAGGATCATTCAGAGAATTCGATGCAGTTGCAAAGATATTGGGAGCATAAAATTTTGCCAACGAAAAGGAGAAAGGAAATTGTAACTGTTTAAGCACCTAGTTTGAATGAAAGCTACACAAGGATGACGTCGCAGTTTCCCACATTGGAAACTGGTGAGAGCCTTAATGCTCTGATCAAGTATCGTAAAAGAGGAACCATAAGTGTGCAAGCAATCAGCTAGCAGTTTGAACAGAGTTGTTGAAATTTTGATTATGCAAAATGTCACATGCTAAGGAATATGTACAGTATTTATCGTAAATCGATAAACACTCAGTTGGCCAGCTGAGTCGACATCCGACAAGTTACTAGAATCCAAACGCTTGGACAGAAAAAAAAAGCAGAGGAAGGAGTACCGCGAGAGGCGCTCTTTCAGATCTTCATGCCTTTTGAGAACATTTAACACTGCAAAAGTAAGAGGGCAACTATGGGTAAGATAGTAGGGCAAGATGCTTCATAGAATCGATAAACACATGGGTAAGGGGTACAAGATTCCTTGAGAGTAGAGATATTAATAGTTACAACTACTGAAGAGAGAGGTTATTACGCCGTGCGCGCGTGGTCTCGAGTTTTGTTGCGTCTTCATCTCTTGCATAAGTCTGCGGTTAACGGAAAGACAAGGGAAAGCCAATTAACATCAGCCAAAACAGATACACCGAAGATTTACAACACCAATCCATATGTGTGTGTAGATGACAGTATACCAGTTCTGATAATGAGTGCTGGCGCCTCCTCAGCTGCTCCCCATGCTGCAAAATACAAGGGGGTTAAACTGGAAGAATTGTGAAAGAAATTTGAGTTCCTGGTGTGTTGATTCAGCTAGATTAGACACGGTGAATGCAGCAGCAAGCGGTGTTGAGTGGCGGGAGGCAGGTGGGTTTCCGGCCGGCGGGCCGTACCTCCGTGGGGGAGCTCAGGGCCAGCGTGACGGAGAGGTCCATCCGGTCCGGGGCCAGACAGGGGCGGCGGATCTAGATGGGCCGCACCGACGGACACGGCGACGGCGGCGGGGTGGAACGGGGACGGCGACGGCGGGCACGCGCGCGAGGCGCGGAGGGGATGGGCCGTCGGCGGTGACGCGGAGCTGCGCGCGGCGGCACAGCGGTGGCGGACCTGCAGCTGCAGGGGAGATTTTAGGACGGCAATTTGTGGGATTATTAGGGCTTGGAGGCCGCGTCGTGGTCCACGTACCCGTCGGGCGCGGCGGGGGAGATGGACGGCCGCCGGGGTGAAGACGGCGGACGGAGGCTGAGGTGGGGAACCGGCTGTCGGGGCGTCGCCGGTGGTCTCGTCGCCGGTTAGGGGTGAGCGCCGCCGGGGATGAGGGGGAAGGGGGGGCACGCAGATTCAGCTACGGAAATTCAGTGTTATGATACGATGGGCCAAGAAAAGAAAAAAAAAAGGTATCGGCCCAGTAATGTCGCTCGCTCGGCCCTTCTGTATATAAGAAAAATCCGGATGGCTCTTTCTGTTAGTTTCTAAAAGATCCCTCAAAAACTGTCAATTTTGACAAAATTTTGAAATCGTATTTTGGATTTGAGAATGTCCCGGAATTCCGAAAATGCCTGCGAACTCAGAAAAAAAATCCGTGAATTCGAAAAACGCTTCCGGATTTCAAAAAAGTTAAGAATTTAAACAGTCATGAATTTGAAAAAAAAAACTATTAGGATGAAAAGGGCCAACCGAGGGGAGCAAGGCATAACAAGATTGTTGGTGGAGAATGGCCCTCGTGTGTGTAGGCATGGGTCACAAGCAAACCGATCGCACACAAAGCGTTCTGCAGTTCGTTAGCAAACCGGTGGAGAATTGTTGTGCTCATGCTTCATTTGGAAATTCTTATGGAAAAAGAGACGGATGGTCTTCTTGGGGACATCCTAACTACATGCAAGCGGACAAAAGGAGATGGTTGATCATTTTGTCGTATGTGTTCTGTCTTATTCAGTGTACAAACCAATAACGATCAATTACATGCATTATTAGAGGATAAAAAAAGCACCTACTGGTGCCAACTAGTAAGAAAATACATGGTCAACATGAATTATTCATAGAGCCCATTACATACTACGACGACAACACCATCTGATTATCATCTAGAGTGCTCAACTTGTAGTTTCCTTGCCATTTATCCTGCCCCAAGTAACAACTACAAACACATATGCATTGTCATACAACTTGTCGAAGAGGCGGAAATAGGAAACTCTCCATGTTTTGTTGAATAGTAGAGAGCAAAACACGACCCAGAGGCCAACCACAAACCCAGACCCAAGTCCAAAGTATAAGGATAACAGTGGCTCGTAGACCTTCTCACTTGTTTGTTGATTCACATGCTCAAGGCCGTTGTTTCCTGAGCAATTCCTTTCGAGAGGAGGGCCACACAGGCCAGTGTTACCAGCGTATATGGACGGGTTCTCCGAGTAGATTGTGTCAAGTTGATTGCCTAGGGGGATTCTTCCAGTAAGGTTGTTATATGATAAGTCCAATGAGCTTAAGTACGTCAAATTCGACAAGCTTGCCGGGATCTCATCATAAAGGTTGTTCCTTGAGAGGTCAAGTGACTCAATTGACTTCATAGCCCCAATCTCTGCAGGAATTTGTCCACTCAAGTGATTCCATGATAAGTTTAAATTTAACAACCCATTAAGAGAAGTTAACTCGTTTGGAATTTGACCAACTAATTTGTTGAGTGATAGGTCAATGCTCAGCACATCAAAAAATCCAGTACCATACTTAAGTTCTTGGCGCTTAATTACAACAAGCCAAATTTCTTTCTTCATAGCTCCATAGTTGTTGGACCTGCAAGACTTGTCGGTCCCATGTTTCGTTGAGTTTGCTTGGGTCATTGCAGTTAATTTTGACAAAGAGCTCGGTATAACTCCAGATATACTATTTCTGGCTAAATTCAAATGACGAAGGCAATATAGATTTGTGACACTCGATGGAATATCTCCATGTAACAAGTTGTGGCTTAGTTGCAGATATTTCAAATTTACCAACTCTCCAATCCATGAGGGCAATGTTCCATAGAAGTTATTCCTTGAGAGATCTAGGAAAGCCAATCTTGAGTAGTTTCGGACTGATGATGGAAACTTGCCGGAAAAGTTGTTATTATTCAAGAGGAGGTAAACCAAGCTAGATTTATGAGAACAACGAGGAAGTTCTCCCTCTAGAAAGTTGTATGACAATTCCAAGACAAGTAGGAACTCTAACTGACAAATATATTTAGGAATAGGGCCACTGAAGTAATTGTAGGATAAAGACAATTCTGCTAACCATCGAGATCCAAAATGTAATGGTAAAGGTCCCGAGAAAGAATTGTGTGATAAATCCATGTGCTCTAAGTTCTTCAGACCAAGCAGGTGTTCTTCCGTGATCATGCCATCAAGATTATTGTTGCTAAGGTCGAGATCAGACAAATGACCAAGCATACCGATCTTGGATGGCACATGTCCAGTAAGATGGTTACTAGAAAGATAAAGTTGCCCCAAACTAGTGCAATTCCCCAATCCCGATGGTATTGCTCCACTAAGATGGTTGTCCGAAATGTCAAGTGTAAGTAATGCGGCACAACTCTCAAAACCATGCGGTATATGTCCAGTGAGCAGGTTGTTGGAAAGAGAAAGATACCACAATCTAGTGCAATTCCCCAACCATGAGGGTATAGCTCCAGTAAGATGATTGTAAGAAAGGTCATAGTGCCATAAATAAGAGCACTTATCAATGCCTAATGGTATAGTTCCTGTAATGTTATTGTGAGAAAGGTCAAGCATAGTTAAGTTGTTTAATTGTCCCATACTATTTATCAGCTTTCCAACCATATTGTTGCTCTTCAACGTCAGTTCTTGCAATCTGTTGGACGAACACTTTGGCAATTTCTCCAGAAAATCTGTTATGTTTCCAGAGGAGAGACTCCGGTCAAGCCGTAGTGTTCCCAAATCACATAGGTTTCCCAACTCCACTGTCATCGTGGCTCTGTTACCCATGTTGCTCAAATCTAACCACTGGAGGGAGGTCATATTTCCCAGTGCATCAGGAAATGGACCATATAGAGTGGTATTTGAAAGGTCGAGGTACTCGATGCTTGTTATGTTCCAAAACCAACAAGATGCAACCGGATGGCCAAAGTAGTTACGGGAGAGGTCAAGGTGCTTAAGATTTGTGGTGTTTAGGTGTGGGAGGGATCGGGCCGCACTTGGAAGTGAGCAGTTAGAAAGGTCGAGGTACTCCAAGGAGGGAATCATGCTCACCACAAGAGGCCAATCAACAACTGAGCTGAGGTCCAAATAGCTCAAGTCAAGATATGACAAGAGAGGTAAACGGGTTAACCATGAGATATCTTTTAGGTCCCTCTCTTTGCTGGTAGCCGGGGCGGAGAGGACGAGATGCTCCAGCTTCGACAGGTTGCCGAGGTGAGGAGGCGCTTCGCCATGACAAAGCATGCCGAAGAGAGTGAGATGTGTCAAATTCTTGAAAGAACCCAAGAACTCTGGAAGACGATGTGCATCGTCGCACAGCCCCGAGTACCGGAGGCTGAGGCTCTCCAAGTGCTCAAGAGAAAGCAAGGAAGGACTTATCTGGTCGGCCAGGAAAGAAGTCCAGAAGCCCAGGTCAAGCTCCAGGACATGGCCGGTCGCGTTGTCGCAGGTGATGCCTTCCCATTGGCAGCAATCTTGGTTTTCTTCGTGCCACGACACGAGGTCGTCCTCGGTGTCGTTGATGCCCTGCTTGAAGGCCAGCAGGGCATCCCGCTCGCGCGGTGTGCAACCCGTGGTGATTACACGAGCCGTCCGCGCGTCGGTGGCGGGAAAGACGCTGCTGCTCCAGGCTGCCGCTGCCGCCATGAGGAGCAAGACGAACTTGGCGGGCGAGTGATCCATGGCGTTGGTGGTAGTGATCTAATCACACAGAACGGTGTGGCTTTCAAGGACTGTTGTTTCAGTTGCTACGAGTTGGAGTAGCACGATCGATGGTGTGGTGCACTTAAGAAGGCATGGGCAGGAGCGTACGTGACGGTGCACTTAGGCACTTAGCTATACTGTACTAGTTAAGTGCGGTTGGTCCGGCTATAATTTTCCTGTAGCAAAGTGCGGTTGGTCCTTCTCTAATTTTCTTGTAGCTAGCAGTTATGTGCGGTTAGGCTTGGGTGCACCTTCGATTTTTTTTTTTTTTTTTTGACATCAGGGTGCACCTTCGAATTAGTTAACGGCACTGCGGCAATTCAGAACTTGGAGTCCTCGTTCAGTCGCGAGACTTCCTTCAGACAATAGGGATGCCTTGTTCGTCCTATGACCAGCCGTGTCTGCTTGTTTTGGAAGACCATCATGATTATTATTAATATTTTTTGTAAAGATATAGCATGTATTCCGCTTAAAGTTGGTGCACCATATCGGTGTCAACCGCAACGGACACAATTATAATTATGACGATGCCAATATTGAAAAATTAACATGAGCCACAAACATAAATGTGCATATGCAGTGATATTGAGTTTTTCTTATTATCATGTAAGAGAATAACTTAAAATGATTGCAACAAGGAATAACTAAAATGAAACAAAACATGTCTTAAACCATTGACATGTCAGTCGAAAGAACTACAAATTTTAATGGATCTCTTAGTGAGAATATTTGCCACATTCATCAATATAAGTGACATGCATGTTTAACTACATATAACAGTTTAGGAAAAAAATTCCATTTGTTTGGATTAGTGACATTATAGGCCGCGTTGGAACCAGAACAATCCACACATACAATAGAGATGGAAGAAGAATGGAGAAAAGGGAGGAATTTGAGGCCTCACAGTTGGCACGGCCACAGGCAGAAGTGGCAGCTAGAGAGAGGCTTGAAGACGAGTTCAAGGTTAGTATTTTCCCATAATAACCACCAATATTAACCGAGCGACCACTATGATACAATGTTGAGGTGTCCCTCCTCCTCCTCTTATGGGCGTTTCGGGAAGCTATGATCCATGCCCCTCCTACTCATCTTCCACAACCGTAGTGCTCATGATCCATGGAGTTGATGTTCAGCGCCGAGAGGTCGTGTTGGCAAATTGTATGATCCTTTTGGTTTTATGTCACGTGTGAACTTCTTATCAAACTTATTAGACTTGTGACAACTTGTTGTGATTTGACTTGAACTTGTTGGTATGGATGCCAAACCAATTTGCGGAACTTATGAACTTGTGAACTTGTTGCTGGTATGGATATCAAACTTGTGAACTTATTGTTGGTATGTGGCTTCAATGGTGTGAATATCAAACTTGTGAACTTCTTGTTTTTTGCGCGAAAACATCCGATCTGTTCATCTTCAATCATGGGAGTACAACGAACATCAGAAATAACAAAAATTACATCCAGATCCGTAGACCACCTAGCTACAACTACAAGCACTGAAGCGAGCCGAAGGCGCGCCGCCATCATCGCCCCTCCCTCACCGGAGCTGGACAAAACATGTTGTAGTAGACAGTCGGGAAGTCGTCGTGCTACGGCCCCGTAGGACCAACGCACCAGAATAGCAATCGCCACCAATGAGGAGTAACGTAGATCGGAAGGATCCAATATGAAGACACACGACATAGACGAACAATGAACAGATCAGAGCAAATGCACCATGGACAGATCCTCCGGAGACATAGCTCCACATGCCCACCGACGATGCTAGCACACCACCGGAACGGGGGCTAGGCGGGGAGAATATTATTCCATCTTCAAGGAGTCGCCGCCGTCTCGCCTTCCTGAGTAGGACACAAAGCCTGACAAATCTCGACGACACATAAAAAAACGGAGCCCTCCCACCGGCAACGGCAAGCACCGGGATCCACCGTGCCTCCATGTCCCTACGGCCATTGGAGACGAGGCGGACCGGCGCTGGCGCCGGCGGGAGGCAGAGAAAGCTTAATTGAGGAGGAGGCGGTTGGGTTGAGAGACAAGCCGATTTTGGTATGGACTTGTGAACTTGTCAATTTTTTTTTCATTTGCAAGGCTTAAGAGGAATCCAGTCATTAAAAGAACTTGTGGTAACTTTTGCCAAGTATTGTTTTCGGCAGATGCGGTGCCCGACTTTTACAGTCAACATTCAACAAGAGTTTGCCTAGTTTTCATCGCCGGAACTTGGCAAGGGTCTTTCATAGTTTAAATATATGTATATATATAATTGTTTGCCGAGAGTCACGCCACTCAGCAAAACAGATCACGTGGCGGCACCTGGAAACACCTTTACAACTATACCGAGTTCCTTATCAGAGGACTCGGCAAATCTTCAATGCACAAGAAAAAAGAAATTTCAAAAATCTTTGTCAAGTGACGTGTGCGGGGTACTTGCCAACTGCATCGCCGACGTCACTGAGCCGTCAAACCCGAATGGTCATGCCACGTGGCCCCTTGTTGTTGAGTTTGGTGTGTCGAGCTCTCGGCAAATTGCGTATTGGCCGAGTATTTTTTATTACGCCGTGTTCGATTCAGACGACTCTCGCCAAACTTTAGTCTCTGCCGAGTTTGCATGTTTGGCGGCTTTTGTTCTCAAGTAGTGTGTTCGCTGTGATCCCGTGGAACTGAACTCGGCAAAGACCGTGTAACTCGACAATGACCGATTTTCTAGTAGAGGACACTCGACATTGTTGATCTTCGCCGAGTTTTCGATAAAAAGAACTCGGCAAAGTTACGGGCACTAGGCTAAAAATATTGATTCCAGTAGTGGCGCCGGAGGATGATGGCGTCGGAAGGCTGGTCGCACTGGGCGAACCGAGATCGCCTTTGGAAACCGACAGTTTCCTAGTCCCTTGCACGGTTGTTAGGTCAGGCCTTGTACAATGAAAAGTGCTTAGGGGAGGTGCTTAAAGAAATAAACTAAGCTTTTCTTAAGCACCGATGCTTATCTATTATCACTATAAAAGGAAGAGAGGGGCAGATCCAAACAATTTTAATCGTTCATCTACAATATCTGATGGCTAATAATCCTTCCGTGTTTAACACAACAAGCCACGCATTAAGCCGATCACTAACATGCCCCGCTGTTAAAAAAGAAATCTACCAACAACGCACGCACGCACGACTCTCGCCCCCTCCTCCCGCCTGGGCAGTTCCCCCGCGCACAGTTCGCCACCTCGCCGTTCCACCCGCGGTCGTCAGCCGCCACCGGAGCCGCCCCGCCGTTCCTCCCTTTGTTGCCGCCCGCTGAGCCGCCCTTTGCCCGCCCTGGAGCCGCCTTCGCCCCGCCCCGCGGGAGTCTCCCTTCGCCCCCCACCGCTCAGCTTGCCGGAGCCGCCTGCCGCGCCCCCTTCGCCACGAGAGCCGCGGGCCGCCGGAGCCGTTCCTCCACGACCACCACAACCATGGCAGGGAGCGCTGCTCCGACCTCCTCTCCTATGACTTCAAGTCTGACGATGCCCGCGACCAGGCGTGCTCCCCTCCATGGTACGAGGAACACTGTATGCATATTGGTTCAACAGTTTGTCGTGACGGAATTGTAGAAGTTAGTAGTATATCTGTATTTGCAAATTCTATACTTTGTGGATATATCAATATAGTGAATCAGTTTGCCAAAAAAGTAGTGAATTTGATGTGCCAGACTATTGTCGGTACCACTCAAACTGATTGCGTTTTGATTCCTTTTCGTTTTTCCCTTTGGCTCTGGCGACTTGGACATGCATAGATATTTCAGAAAGAAACAGGAACACAAGGCCATCACTGAACTACTTTTACAACAGTATACAGGGCGTTTTGGCTCCCGGGTCCAGGTGATCTCGATATCCTGGACGTCCAATTCCTTGTTGGGATGTGTACCGGGACTGTCAACTGTCAGAGACGCTCAGGGTGTACAGTGGATCAGGGCCACGTGCGATAGACGGCGACGGATGGGCGTGACGCCCTCGTCGAGGCTGGCGTTAGTGCATGACGGGGTTCAGTTACGGCCTACGGGATGGATATGGACCCGTGGTACAGGACCTCGTGTTGGTCGGTCCACATGTCAGGTTGCGATGAATGCGGGCCACTGGCCATCCTGTGTCTCCGCGGCGGAGAAGATGGCGATGGATTTCCCCATTGACGATGTGACAGGTGAAATCTAACCTCGTTTCTTGACCCTTGCTTGCTCGCGTGAGGTTTTCTGATTTCTTATTATGTTGGCTTCGCTGCTGCCAAGGTTGCCAATCTTTGCCGACGATGCATCCAGTTCAGGGCTGCTATTCTGGCTCACTGCGGCGGCGGGTGGACCGGACACGACCTCCTTGAGTGGATCTGGGGCCGGGTGCGCGGCGATGGCAGACCTGAGGCTGGGAGCGGAAGTGGGCAGATTGGGATGACGCCAATGGGGAGGAGCAGGCGAGTGTGGAAGCAAAGCAACCGGTTGCTTGCAGCGAGAGTGAGGGCGACAACGTAGATGCAAATTGAGCAGCAGGCCGGCGAAGGGCCAAGTCGTGAACTCATGAAGACCAACTTAGCTTCCATCATGGAAGGTGGCGATAGTCGTGTTGCAGCCTCTGCTCAGTCTACGGGAAAAATGGATCCACAAGCTCCAGGATGAACGCAAAGGTAAAGAATCAACACCTCCCCTGTTGAAAAATTGAATTCCATATCAATTTAGCATACTGAAAAGTAATGTAGCTCATGTGGTTATCAAATAGCTGAATTCACATGCTGGAGTGCCTAATTAGCAGATCTGGAATTGAACTGATATGACTGAATTTGTATGGCATGTGAGCAGAGTTCATGAATTTTTTTTAAAAAGTATGATTGTTTTTCTGTGAAAGTAACTATTTTTATTTGGCTGAGGGATGAGCAGGTTGAGAGCGTCGAGTGCATCTTCACTGAATTTGTAAGGATGATTGGCGGGAAGCCACCGATGACAGTCCTAACAGCTATTGACTTGAGCCATCGATAGTGAAGGGATAACAGGGGGCTCTTATAAGTGTCTGACATAGTAATGGTTTATGTTGGCATGCAGATCAGAACCGGGCAGTGGAGATTACATACAAGCAATCATTACCATCGACGACTCACCGTTGGTGCAAGTGGCATGTGTTGAAGAAGGTGAAAGAGCCTCTCGGGCCTTTGTATTCAAGGCAGGGTGAGTTTAGAGCAGAATTCCACAAGGTTGTCAACCGTATGCTCAGCGTGGGTGAGTTTTAAGAAGCCTGGAGGATGCTGATCCAGACATACAATCTGAAGAACCATGTATACATGACGCAGATTTAGAGATCAGGCACAAGTGGGCAAACCATACTTTAAGGCTGTTTTCCATGCAAAGATGACCAGCGCGCACAGAAGCGAGAGTGCCAAATAGCATGTTAAGGACCATATGCTGCCGGGCTGCCCTATGGCCATGTTTGTGAAACAGTATATGTGTTTGCAATTTGACCGGGATTCAGAGGAAAGCTATGAGGAGAAACGAATGAAAACTGTAAGTTTCATAGTTTCCCTATTGATTAACAACACATGTTTACTGCATGTGAACTTGCTCTTAATAATTTTAGGGAAAATTGCAAGGAGTAGTCGTCAAATGCAATATGTCGATTGAGAGGCACACAAGCAAGGTGTACACAAAGGATATGTTTGAGCAGTTTGGAGATCTAATATATCAGGCGCATGCATATCGAGTGGAAGAAACTGTACAGGGCAACCCACACTCAAGTAGAGAGGCGAGAGAAGTGGTCAAGGTTTGTGTATGAGGTGAAGGTGCTGGAAGATGGCGAGAAGTTAGAGTGCGTGTGGATTACTAGAACACATGGACATGCCTTGCTGCCACATGATCAAGGTTTGTACTATCATTTCTGCAAAATGATGTATCTGGTAAAACATTTTTTCGTTAAACCTTTTGACTGCACTGAATTCATGCTTGGAATGCTAGGTGATGGATGTTCTGTGGAGAAGAAAAGGAAAGCAGGACATCTGACAACCAGCAAAGACAAAAGCTCCATACGAGAAGGTGAGCAAGAGGACTTGATTCTGCAGCATTTGCAAGTGCAAGAATCACAAGAGGACCACCTGCCCAAAGTGAGGTGGTTTCCCAAAACTGATGAGGAAGGAGGCGAAGTGCAGCAATTGTAGATTGGCCGGACACAGGAAAAACACTTGCACAAATCCCCTAGGGGCAAAGATGTCGGTGGCCACTTAGTGCGAGATGTTAATGTTAACTGAACTCAAGTTTTCCCTAAAAATAACTGAACTGAAGTTTTGATATGGACATCTTTTTTTACAACAGTTGGTGGTAATTGGGTCTTACTGTGTGTGTGCACGAATGGTCTGATGTATTTGAATGATGTTTGTAGCATTTCAAATTGTTTGGTGCTAATTGGGTGTTACTGTGTGAGTAAATGAAGCAGACAGCCAAGGGTGTATATCATCTGTGCGGCACAGGTTTGCTGTGTATGGTACTTGGCCGTCAGGTTCCGTCTGTACCACTGCTAAGTTGACGGCTTGGTCGAGTTGACAAGGGGACATGTGGGGTCATGACACTGTTCAATGCTTGTGGACACGCAGTGTGGTCCCTATGCATGGACAGATCGTGATGAGGGGGTGCGGTGCAGATTTCGGGAGCACCTGCACCCGATAGCCAAATTGGTTTTTCGTATCCCTTAGCTATTAAACTATTTAGCAGTGAAAAAGTGTTGAACTACTTAGCTCCCGGACAATCAGTTTGACTTCATGTCCATATGTGACCAAATAGTTTTCGGCTGGCTAGTATAACTAGAACCAGCGTGAAATTCGACCTCTCGGAACATGAAAAGCAGAGGCTTACTTCAGCAGCACGTGGTCAGTTCCCCTCACCGGCTACCATCTGTCTCGGATTTTGATTTTTTCTGGAGATTTCAGGATAGAAAGGCAGCTTTGGAGAGGGGTCGCAAAGATCAAGGCTACTGTATCAAGTATTGTGCTCAAAACGTCCATCGGGTGCATCCATATCGCCCCAGTTCATTACCGACCACCACGCGATTTACATCCACTGCGATCATGGATGACCACGTGAGACCTTGTCGCCGTCCTTCTCCCAGATACAATGGTCGGCTAATACGGTATTTTGATATGCTAATCATGCTTCCGTTTCACTAAACTCACAGAACAATACTACTTACTTTCTACTAATAGTGTTCTGTGAACTGCAAAGTTCAGAATTATCGCAACATTTTCATGATCTATATTCGAGCTTTTAGTATATGGTTTGTTTGAGAAGCGGATAAGTGCTCAAGGGTCGTATATAAGAATATTGCAGGTCTATCTACACTCTTCTCAGCCTGGAAATCATTATATGCTTGCTGACTTGCTTTGCTCACATTGCCGCCAAAACTGTGGGCGGTCCTTGCATGTCTTATGAATTCATTGAAAGTGTCTAAAATATGGAGTTGCAGTATGGCTGCTAGCTGCTACTTTCATGTTATCACAAGAAGGCCAAAGCTCTCATTTTCTATATATTTCGAGTTTAAATATGAAAGATATTTGATGAAATGAATTTTCAGTATCATATATCTCAGCAATTATGTTTTGAAACGGAATTGTTGGCTCATAATAATAGTTTGCTGAATTCTTCCAAGTCCCAGTTAGATTCTTCAAACTGTATGGCCTTAGATGTATTGTGACCTGATGACCGTCGTATTTTTCTTGATATACTAGAAGCTGCAATCGCTGCTGATGTACTTCTATATTTTCTTATTTCCCATTTATCTGCTATTTGACTTGTGATGGTTTAATAATCTTTAACCTTCAGGATTCCCAGCCTCCCAGGTGACCTAACTGGGAAATTTGACAAATTTAAGCAATTCATGAATCTGTCAAAATTTGAGCTGTGAATGGGTAGGCCTCTCGGTGATGGCTTCTCAGGTGAGAGATTATATGCACTGTAACTCCCAAGCTTGAAACCAAACAATGGTGTCACTATATTCACTAAAAGAAAACCTATAACTGTACTTCAATATGGCTGAAAATAGACACCGTTCTACTGCGTAAAATTCGATCGTGTGTAATAGTTCTACGAAGGTAATCTTGTAGAATAATAAGCTTAACAGCCCTGCTTTTATACAAAGTTTAATTTTATGCTCAATAGACCAGCAACATGACTCTGCTTCTGTATGTTATGTAATTAATCCAGAGTAAGATTCTTGGAAAGTTGGAAGGCCTACCTGCATGAAAAAGAACTACAACTGAATGCCCACCATTTTGAAAGCTTTTTCTCCCGGGTGCTCTAACAGCTCAAAAAAAGTGATGACATATTAAATTCCAGAATAATGTTCTTTTATCTTGAGGAAATTACATAATCAATGTTAGTGCCCGCCTAAAGCCGCTCTGAGATGGATAGAGTAAGAGAGATCCTTGAGGTACGTAGGTCTGGTTCATAGATGGACAGAGCAATGATCTCGCCGCCGTCCGGGTCCATCCAGAGTGCTTAATTACTTGCAATTTGATGCAAGAGATGCTTCATAATCTGTTTTGAGTTTTTCCATCCTTCTAATTGTGTATATGCGTGGCAGAGAATTATGAAATTTTGATGTAAATGGTCATTAATCATAACTGACAACGCTGGATGCATGGTCATTTTAGTGAACTAGATATATAGTCTATATTGTTTGCCAACTGCAGTTAAATGTTGATAGCTTGGTCTTGACTGCTAAGCTAGCAAATTCTTCGGATGTTTGGTACAATTGAGTTTTTAAGGGTTGGCGTCTTTGATTTGTAGGACTTCTGTTCTTAGCCCATTGAGCTTGTTTGATTTGTTTGATAAGATTTGTTTTTGTAGGACATCGAGAACTTCACTTTTTAAAATTGAAGCTTCGCTCAGGTGAAGTGGTTCCTTTAGGCATTGATATATGCGGTGTAATATATGTACATGAAGGAAAATTGAATTCATATTTCAATCGGAGTACAAGCCATGATTTGTGGACCCTATATATTGTAGTCTGCTTCACTTTCACTTATTATTGGGAGAATTTGCAAAACCGGACCATGTCTCAACACTGGTTGGAAGAAAGGTTAATTTGTCCATGAAATTTACTACCTTCTTTTGTCTTCCCATTTTAATGCTCATCACATATTTATATATGTCCGCCATGGTTAAGGTTTTCTAATATTATTGCACAGAAACAGTCTGTTCCTTGCACCTGTTTTGCAAGCTAGATTGTATGAAAAATTATATACAGAGATGGGAAAAGGCAACCGTGTCACATTAATGTGGGGAGGGTAATATTAGATAGAGATTCTTGCATCTGCACATTAAACTTTAGGTGTAATACTGCGAAATATTTACTTTTAGCTAGCATCTTTTGGATCAACGATATAGCATTTGTTCCTCAACTTTAATGTCAATGCAAATGTAATTATGATCATGCATCAACAGGAGCAATCCTCATTTTATTTGAACATTCAGGTGTCTTTCTCTTGCATGGTGGCATTGCTCTGTTATTTGCATTGAAGGAAATATGCCCTAGAGGCAATAATAAAGTTATTATTTATTTCCTTATATCATGATAAATGTTTATTATTCATGCTAGAATTGTATTAACTGGAAACATAATACATGTGTGAATACATAGACAAACATATAGTCACTAGTATGCCTCTACTTGACTAGCTCATTAATCAAAGATGGTTATGTTTCCTAACCATAGACATGTGTTGTCATTTGATTAATGGGATCACATCATTAGGAGAATGGTGTGATTGACATGACCCATTCCGTTAGCCTAGCACTTGATCGCTTAGTATATTGCTATTGCTTTCTTCATGACTTATACATGTTCCTGTAACTATGAGATTATGCAACTCCGTTTACGGAGGAACACTTTGGTGCTACCAAACGCCACAACGTAATCGGGTGATTATAAAGGAGTACTACAGGTGTCTCCAAAGGTACATGTTGGGTTGGCGATTTCGAGATTAGGTTTTGTCACTCCGATTGTCGGAGAGGTATCTCTAGGCCTTCTCGGTAATACACATCACATAAGCCTTGCAAGCATTGCAACTAATAAGTTAGTTGTGAGATGATGTATTACGGAACGAGTAAAGAGACTTGCCGTAACGAGATTGAACTAGGTATTGGATACCGACGATCAAATCTCGGCAAGTAACATACCGATGACAAAGGGAACAACGTATGTTGTTATGCGGTTTGACCGATAAAGATCTTCGTAGAATATGTAGGAACCAATATGGGCATCCAGGTTCCGCTATTGGTTATTGACCGAGAATAGTTCTAGGTCATGTCTACATAGTTCTCGAACCCGTAGGGTCCGCACGCTTAACGTTACGATGACAGTTTATTATGAGTTTATAAGTTTTGATGTACCGAAGTTTGTTCGGAGTCCCGGATGTGATCACGGACATGACGAGGAGTCTCGAAATGGTCGAGACATAAAGATCGATATATTGGAAGCCTATGTTTGGACTTCGGGAAGGTTCCGGATGAAAACGGGATTTTACCGGAACACCGGGGGGTTACCGGAACCCTCCCGGGGGGTCAATGGGCCTTGATGGGCCATAAGGGAGAAGAGGAGGGCCGGCCAGGGCAGGCCGCGCGCCCCCTCCCCTCTAGTCCGAATAGGACAAGGAGAGGGGCGCGCGCCCCCCTTCCCCTTCCCAAGACCTAATCCAACTAGGAAGGGGGAGTCCTACTCGGTGGGAGTAGGACTCCTCCAGCGCCTCCCTAGGGCGGCCGCACCCCCCTTGCTCCTTTATATACGGGGGCAGGGGGCACCCCATGACACACAAGTTGATCTACGTGATCGTTCCTTAGCCGTGTGCGGTGCCCCCCTCCACCATATTCCACCTCGGTCATATCGTCGCGGAGTTTAGGCGAAGCCCTGCGCCGGTGGAGCATCATCATCGCCACCACGTCGTCTTGTCGACGGAACTCATCTCCGACGCTTTGCTGGATCGGAGCCCGGGGATCGTCATCGAGCTGAACGTGTGCTGAACTCGGAGGTGCCGTGCGTTCGGTACTTGGATCGGTCGGATCGTGAAGACGTACGACTACATCAACCGCGTTGTTATAACGCTTCCGCCACGGTCTCACGAGGATACGTGGACATACACTCTCCCTCTCGTTGCTATGCCATCACCATGATCTTGCGTGCGCGCAGAGGAAATTTTTGAAATTACTACGTTCCCCAACAGTGGCATCCGAGCCTGGTTTTATGCGTTGATGTCATATGCACGAGTAGAACACAAGTGAGTTGTGGGCGATATAAGTCATACTGCTTACCAGCATGTCATACTTTGGTTCAGCGGTATTGTGAGATGAAGCGGCCGGACCGACATTACGCCAGACGCTTACGCGAGACTGGTTTCACCGCCGAGCACTCGTTGCTTAAAGGTGACCGGCGGTGTCTCTCTCTCACTTTAGTTGAACCGAGTGTGGCTACGCCCGGTCCTTGCGAAGGTTAAAACAGCACCAACTTGACAAACTATCGCTGTGGTTTTGATGCGAGGTAAGAACGGTTCTTGCTCAGCCCGTAGCAGCCACGTAAAACTTGCAACAACAAAGTAGAGGACGCCTAACTTGTTTTTGCAGGGCATGTTGTGATGTGATATGGTCAAGACGTGATGCTATATTTTATTGTATGAGATGATCATGTTTTGTAACCGAGTTATCGGCAATGGCAGGAGCCAAATGGTTGTCGCTTATTGTATGAAATGCAACGCCATGTAATTGCTTTACTTTATCACTAAGCAGTAGCGATAGTCGAGAAGCAATAGTTGGCGAGACGACAACGATACTACGATGGAGATCAAGGTGTCGCGCCGGTGACGATGGTGATCACGACGGTGCTTCGGAGATGGAGATCACAAGCACAAGATGATGATGGCCATATCATATCACTTATATTGATTGCATGTGATGTTTATCCTTTATGCATCTTATTTTGCTTTGATTGACGGTAGCATTATAAGATGATATCTCACTAAATATCAAGAAGTGTTCTCCCTGAGTATGCACCGTTGCGAAAGTTCTTCGTGCTGAGACACCACGTGATGATCGGGTGTGATAGACTCTACGTTCAAATACAACGGGTGCAAAACAGTTGCACACGCGGAATACTCAGGTCAAACTTGACGAGCCTAGCATATACAGATATGGCCTCGAAGCACGGAGACCGAAAGGTCGAACGTGAATCATATAGTAGATATGATCAACATAGTGATGTTCACCATTGAAACTACTCCATCTCACGTGATGATCGGACATGGTTTAGTTGATTTGGATCACGTAATCACTTAGATAACTAGAGAGATGTCTATCTAAGTGGGAGTTCTTTAGTAATATGATTAATTGAACTTAAATTTATCATGAACTTAGTACCTGATAGTATTTTGCTTGTCTATGTTTACTGTAGATAGATGGCTCGTGCTGTTGTTCCGTTGAATTTTAATGCGTTCCTTGAGAAAGCAAAGTTGAAAGATGATGGTAGCAATTACACGGACTGGGTCCGTAATCTGAGGATTATCCTCATTGCTGCACAGAAGAATTACGTCCTGGAAGCACCGCTGGGTGCCAGGCCTGCTGCTGATGCAACTGACGACGTTAAGAACGTCTGGCAAAGCAAAGCTGATGACTACTCGATAGTTCAGTGTGCCATGCTTTACGGCTTAGAACCGGGCCTTCAACGACGTTTTGAATGTCATGGAGCATATGAGATGTTCCAGGAGTTGAAGTTAATATTTCAAGCAAATGCCCGGATTGAGAGATATGAAGTCTCCAATAAGTTCTATAGCTGCAAGATGGAGGAAAATAGTTCTGTCAGTGAACACATACTCAAAATGTCTGGGTATAATAATCACTTGATTCAACCGGGAGTTAAT
>CM038681.1:8319312-8465337 GCA_021605205.1 Aegilops longissima
CTTGCTAGCTGGGACGCAGCTCTTTGCTCTATCGGTGGCTGGTGGCTCTTCTCCTTCTGGTGTCTCCTCTCTTTGCAGCAAGTGTCTCCTTTTATAGGCTAGAGAGCAGCTCTCGGATGGCTTCCGGAGAATGCACCTCTTATTTTATATGAAGTAGGGATGCATGCGTGTCCTCTAGGTGATGGATAAGAGCGAGAGGATAGTGCCCCGACAAACTTCAATCTTCAGGAATCTATCAAATCTTTGCTTTGTTCACGGGCATTGTCTCTCCGTGAATAATTGGCTGGCTCTTCTTTTTCTTCTTCGCTTGCTGCCGATGCCCTTCTTCATGCCTTCAGATAGGTAGCTCTTCCTTAGGAATCCTTGTGTCAGTGTATGCGCATACATGCCAAGGCTGCTTAAATATTCAACACTGCTTATTTATTTAATTTAAATTTAATTTTAACTTGATTAAATATTAGACATGGCTTATTATTATTATTATTATTTTTTTTTTTTTTTTTTTACAGGGGGTGTCCTCCCTGCCCATATAATTGATAATACCTTATCAATATTTAAAAGATCTATTATGAGAATTTCTATCAATATTCGGGTCGGGTATAGGTCCTCCATACCAATAATTGATAGCAATATCAATATATGCAATTTGGGCTTTATTCAGGCCGCTGCCCATGCCCTGCTATGTCCATATGATCCTCATCATTTAATAGATTGAAATCAAATTTTTCATCACATTCTTTCTTTATTTCTTCAAATTTTTCATCCATTTCTTGCCTTAATTCTTTTAATATTTCCTCCTTTAATTCTTTCTTTATTATCTTTGAAAATTCTTCAAACCTCTTATCCATCTCTTGATCCATGTATTCACTGTCTAAAGGGTCAAGCCCCTTTAGAAGGCATTCTTGGTATGTCTTATATTTTGGGGATTCTTCCTTCTTTATATTTTTTGAGCTTGATGCCTCCCCCTTTGTGGGAGTTGGTGAAGCAGGTATGCCTCTTTTCATTTGGATATAGTCTTGGCCTTTGGGTCAATATAATAATCTGGTCCTAATACCTTTCTTGCCCAAAGTAAGGCCTCATCTATACTGTAATATCTTTTGAATGTTAAATCTCCTCCATTTCTTTTTGCATCTATTTTTCAATCATAATATTTTCCCATTCCAAATATATGCCAGGTTTATTTCCATCTAATATGAGATATAGAGTTTCTCCTTTGGTATTTCAACCTTTGCTGGCTTTGGCACATTTTTGTTTAATTCATTAAAATATTCAGCCAAACTGTTGAGAATTGATAAAAAATACCCTTGTTCGTCTCTTTTACGAGCATATTGGAACCAAAAGTTATCCAATATGCATCTTTGGGCTTCATCGAGCTTAATATGGGATTTTGGCTTAAAATTGAATGTATTTGGCTGAAACATTTTCAGCCTATTTTCATCTCCAAAGAAGAGATATTCATCCTTGTTGGCGAATAATCCTCTCTTCATTCCGTCTTTAATTTGTAACTTCCTGAAGCATATCTGCATATTTTTTCGTCTGCCTTTGGAGAGTATTTATTGGGCTTTTGTTTTAGTATCGCACCCCATCCTACCTTAGATGCATCTGTCTCAATTATAAAATAATTGTCTTCTAGAGGCAATTCTAGGGGTTTTAAATTCTTGACCTTTTCCTTGATGGCCTTTACTAATTTTATATCTTCAGAATTGAAGTATCTTTGACCATTTTTTCTTAATTTAGCATATAAAGGTCCTGCTAGCTTTGCTAAGTTATCTATATAGTTTCGCGTAGTTTACAATTCCTAAGAACTGTTGTAAACCTTTTATCACTCATATTATCAGGAAACTCTAGTATTTTCTTTGCAATATGTTCTTGTAGATATATCTTTCCTTCTCCTATTTCATGACCAAGAAAATTTATTTTCTCTTTGCAAATTTCCATCTTCTTTTTAGATAGTATGAGCCCATTTTGTTCTACCTTTCAAAGAACACTTCAAGATGGGCTATATGCTCTTTGTATGATTTTGAGAATACTAACAAATCATCTACGATACTAATATAAATGCTTGATTCTCATTAAATATATTTTGCATCTTTCTTTGAAATAGTGCAGGTGCATTCTTTAGGCCTAATGGCATTACTAGCCATTCATAATGGCCTTGTGGACAAGTAAATGCTGTCCATGGAATAGATTCTTCAGCCATTTTTACTTGCCAAAATCCTGCCTTTAAATCGAATTTGGAGAAATATTTACTTCCTTGTATTCTGTTAATCCATTCCTGCTTATTGGGTATGTTGTATGCATCGTCAACTGTATTATCATTAAGCCTTTTAAAGTTAATTACCATTCTAGATTTACCTCTAACTTCTTCAGCATGATTTCTAACTATAAAAGCAGCAGATCGATGAGGGCTTCGCTTTCTCTTATAGCTTTTAACTTTAATAACTCTTCAATATGCATTTTGAACTCTTCGATATCTTTAGGAGTAGCTTCTATTGGTCCTGACTTAATTATATAATCTGGATTTATGATATTTATTTTGCAAACTATAGAGTTCTTATCCCAATGCTTCATTGGTATTTCTCCAATAATTTGTATGCTTTCTAGTCTTTGCACAATCTTATCTATATCCTTTTAGATTTTATATCTCTATACCAATTTGGAGAAAATGATTGCAACCCAATGCATTCTGTACATGTATTTTCTATATGATATTCTTCTATGGTCTCACTAAGTTCTTCGCCTTTACAGAATTCAAGGATCTGGACTTGTGCTATATTCATCATCTAAATTAGATATTTCTACATTTTGCAAAGACTTTCTTTGTTTTCGTATTTCAGAAATGTATGGAACATTATCTTGATAAGGGATAAATGTTACACCCTCTTCATGTATGATTGTGGTTTGTAAAGATTGTTGTAAAAATCTTAACCCTATTATCATGTCATCATTTATTACTGACAAATCTCTTATTGTAATTTCATCTATTATATATTTTGTGCCATTTATGTAAGCTTCAATATTATATGCTAGCTGATTATGGATCTTCTTTATTCCTGACATATCGGTAGATACTTCAGCTTTATTATCATCTATAGTTTCAACTATTTGGGACATCTCATAAAATATTTATCATGGATGATATTCTTAGTGCAACCAGTATCTAATAGTGCCAGTATTTTATATGAAATATTTGGCTTCAGAACAATCTTAACTGGGATCCTTATTCCTAACACTTCTTTGAATGGTAATCGAACGATATATTTGTTTCCAAAACTAGTAATTGCATCTTTCAATTGTATTAATTTGTCTCCTTTTTTATCCCTTACCGTTATCATTTGCTCTTTCATTTCTGTGTTTTTGGAACATTATCATTTTCCTCTTTACTATTTTCTAACTCTTCTTTAAGTTTTTCTAGCTCTGCTTCTAGCTTATTTATTCTATTTTCTAAATTTCTAACCCTACTGGATAATATTCGCTCTTCGGGTTCCAATTCTATCTCTTGTCTCCATTTTTGATTATTGGTTTTAGACATGAGGCACATGCTTGTTTTAAACACAAGCTACAAGTGAACCTATTATCTTGGCTTGGGTAATATATACAGTAAAGCACATTTTATGTTATAATCACCTTTTCCTCTAATCCAATCATGTTCACAATCTACTTGGTTCATCATTTCAATTTTTAAACCGCTAAATCATCTATTAGGTCTATTTCATCTTCACTTGATTCATATTCGAGCCTCATTTTCTACTTCATCTGTTTCTATAATTGAATATATTGACTCATCGTCTTTTATTTCATCATCACATACTAATATATTTTCATTAACGCTATCTATAATTAACACTCTCTTGTTCTTCATATTTGCTAGAGTATCTTTTCTGGTCTTTATTAGGGCATGTTCTACTTAGATGATCGGAGAGTTACATATGAAACACCTGCATGTTTTATCATAGGTTTTCTTGGGATTATATCTTCTTACATTTCTTTTATGCAAGAATGGGGCTCTATTGTCTGACCTTCTTAAGAAATATCTTTTCTTTGTTCTAAAATTTCTATTATCTCTCCTTTGTGGTTTATAATATTTGTTTTTCCTATGCCTTTCTTCTCCATATGTTAGTGGTATTTGGACTATGTTATTGCAAAAATTATAATCTGATTTCTTCATAGATCTTTGGGCTTGAATACTAGTACACACCTTTCTTAATTGTTTGAAAACAAATGTTACAGCTTGAGATATATTTACCACATTTCCGCCGTTTCCTTTTGTATTCTTCAAATATTATTGACCCTAGGGGTCAGCAACTTATTAAAATATCTTTCTACTACGCCTACATTAAAACCTTGTTTAGCAGTAGTAGCATTATACAAATAATGCTGGGAAAATTCTTTAATACCTTTCCAGCTAGTTAATGTTAATTTTTCTATTTCTCTTAACCTTTCATTTTGCAATGAGGTATGACCTAATTCTGGATCTTCTGCTATGATCATATTTGAGATAACATTCGCAGTTATTAGGGTTACTTCCTGCCCTTTTTAATTCTTCATATTGACTAGGTATGATTCTACCCATTGTTCCCAAAGAACTTTTACAGATTCTCCTAAAATGTTTCAAGATATGTTAACATATCTTCTACCTTAGTGCCTATGCTATACTGATTTTGTATATATTTTTGTACTATTAAACCTTTCCATATGCTAATTATATTCGGCCAATCTATTGGATCATGAGCTGCTAGGTTTAATATGGCACCATCATTTTTATAATTTTGGAATTGCACTGGTTTTCAAAATCTCTTCTTTTAGTACCCATGTATCTATATTGTCCTGGGATATATGTAGGTTGATAATCATCTTTTCTGGAGGCCATTGTCCAGCTGTCCTGGTAGGTCTCTCTCTTTCTCCTTCTCTTTTACAGATGATTCTCCATATCCCTTCTTCTTTTACCACTACTTTCTACTTCCATGGCTTCCATTGCATTGTCTAAATTATGTAGTCCCACATCATCTAGTGAGTTATAGAAATCACTATTTTGTTCTGAATCATCATACCTTTCATCTTCTAACCACATTTCTTTTATTAATTCCTCCTCTTCCTCATAACTTTCTAATAATAACTTATTATTGATATCCCATTGCTCTTCTTCACTAACAATTTCTTCTTTTGAATAATATTCTTATCTTTATTATTATTATTGATAGAATTTTATTAATAATAGCATTTGCTTTTCTTTTCTGCGGATGCTATAATTTTATCTTCCATGCTTGAACTACTAGTGGCAAACATTTTATCATTTTAAGCTTTTTAACCTTGCAATTTCTCGAATGATAAATAGTTCTCTTTCTCTAATTTTTGGCCAATCCTTTGTCATAGAATGACTATATTCCCATTCAATATGCTTTAGCTTCTTTTCCCAATGAATTATTTCGTCATCTAAATTAGGCTTTTCCATACATTCAGATATACCTTTATTCTTATCATCATTAATTTCTGATTCGACATAAATGATTCAGAGTCTTCTATTGAAGCAGCTTTATAGTTCATAAATCGAATACTACTACTTCCTTCACAATTTTGATAGCTTATGTAATTTTCAGGTTGCTTTAATTCCTTTTCTCTATTAGATCTCCTATCTTCCATTCTTCTCCTGCTCTTTCTTGAGCCAATTTTAAGAGGATTCATAAATTTAATACCTTTTGATTGCATGCTATCAATTACGTCATTCACATTCACTCTATATCTGGAGCTACTTCTATTAGTGAGCCTTCCTATAAATTCTATGCTTACTAGCAAATTTGTTCCTTTAAAATCTTCATAACCTTTAGTTTGGAAACCAAAACTCATTTTTTCAATAAATTCTTTTACAGGCATCATTAGGTCTGGAGCTATATAGGTTATTAATCTATTTTCATTCATGTCTCCTTCCAAAATCCTAATGCTGCTTTGTCTACTGATTCCCATCTTCTATCTAATAATGTTATTAAAACCTTTGCACCTAATTTCTTTCTTGTCATACCTTTGACTCCTATGATATACATACCTTGATGAATATATTTATAACCACAATATTTTAGTTCATTTTCAATATTTTTGCTTACAATTTTAAATCTACTAGGTGTGTTAACACACTTAATTCTACTTCTCTGGATATTCTATATAGACCACTTTTACTTTCAAACATACCCATGTGGTATACTTGCTGCGGCTTTATTTTTCTCAGTGGTATCTTTTGATATCTTTCTAGATCTCTTTGTATATCTATAACTTCTTCAATGCTATCAATATCATCAGCTTTGCATGATAATCTATGCTTCATGGCCAGAGGTCTTGAATCTTGCCTTACTAATTGGAGGGTTTTATCTCTTCTAAGGAAGCCTTTAGATACGTCCATTTTTCTGAATTAATATTTCTAGTAGAGGCAACTATTCCAGATGATGATAACACAATTTCTTTGTTGCTTTGAACACTTTTTAGCTTATCTAATACTTGAATTAGTAGTTGGATGATTGTGTTATTTTGTCTTATTATTACTTTGGAATCTTCCTTTGGGGAGTCGTGATCGGAGAATCCGACTGAGGAGGTGACAGTATTTTGCTACTTCGTTTAATGCTTGAGTATATTCAGTCATAAAATTATGAGATAATCAAAGTTTTAACCTCTTGCACCAACTTTTTAATTTCAAGTATATCTTGTCTTGTATCAGTGCGTGGGAGTGACTCTTTGCCTTTACTTAAGTAACGGCCTATTGACAACACTTCCTCTTTAATATAATCGTTATTCTTGCAAACTGTATTCTGTCTTGCTTTTGCTTCCTCTAGCTTATGTAAAGCTAGATCGATTTTATTATTCAAACCTGAATACTTATCCGCAAGTTTTGGTATTCTTTGAATAAACTTTCAAATTTTTGGTCTAAGTTATCTTGTCTTTTTCCCAAGATATGTAAAAGTTATATATTAAATCGACGACTGTATTTAATGGCTATGAGATGAATGCCGATATGCTCTTCGAAGGATTTACTCTACACCTTATATTTAGATTTTCCTTAGTATTTATAACTTTACCTGCGCTAACTTCTAAGTTTAAATATTTTAACCTTTCAATGATTAAACGCTGGACCTGATACCAACAATATAGGGAAATAAATTTTATAATTTTAATTTAGCTTAATATGTGATTAGATTTTGATTAGGTTAATTTGGGATTAGGTGGGAGTGGTAGACAGGTATTCTTTTTATCTTGAATAGTATTTACTATTCAGCACTATTTACAATAATATTTAATTCAATATGATTACCTTCACGTTCTAACTTGATTATATATTTAATGCAGGATCTATTTAGAGGCTGGCGAGGCCAACAATTCGTCCGACGGTGTGCGCAGAGGTGTAAAATCCTACTCGGTACTCACCATATTTTTCATTATGTTGCATCAGATGTAGCTAGTTACGTTCACTTAGCAGTTTTAATTGCAAATTTATGGGGTAAATTCCTATCGTCTTCCCAGGCAGTTCCACCAAGGAACACTTTCTCTGCCACAAGGTTCTCATTCAAACGCCACTCTGGGCTACAGAGAACTACACACGCAGAGGTTTCTCCTATAGGATCCCTAGCATAAGAACTCGTCCCATAAATTCATAAGTAAAAATACCAAGTGAAACCAAGAAACTACATCATTTCAACAACATAATTTACATATGGCTTTCCTTTCGGGAGGCCCCAAGGATTACACAAACTAAAGAAAATTACCTTCTAACTACCTTCTTGAGCCTTACAATGCTCTGGATATGGTGGCTCTTATTGCAGGATGAAACTACTACTACTACTACTACTGAGCAACGAGCTTGCTAGCTGGGACGCAGCTCTTTGCTCTATCGGTGGCTGGTGGCTCTTCTCCTTCTGGTGTCTCCCTCTCTTTACAGCAAGTGTCTCCTTTTATAGGAGAGAGCAGCTCTCTGGATGGCTTCCGGAGAATGCACCTCTTATTTTATATGAAGTAGGGATGCATGCGTGTCCTCTAGGTGATGGATAAGAGCGAGAGGATAGTGCCCGACAAACTTCAATCTTCAGGAATCTATCAAATCTTTGCTTTGTTCACGTGGGCATTGTCTCTCTGTGAATAATTGGCTGGCTCTTCTTTTATTCTTCGCTTGCCAATGATGCACTTCTTCATGCCTTCAGATAGGTAGCTCTTCCTTAGGAATCCTTGTGTCGGTGTATGCGTATATACATGCCAAGGCTGCTTAAATATTCAACACTGCTTATTTATTTAATTTAAATTTAATTTTAACTTGATTAAATATTAGACATGGCTTATTATTATTATTATTATTTTTTTTTTTTTTTTTACAGGGGGTGTCCTCCCTGCCCATATAATTGATAATACCTTATCAATATTTAAAAGATCTATTATGAGAATTTCTATCAATATTCGGGTCGGGTATACCAACAATATAGGGAAATAAATTTTATAATTTTAATTTAGCTTAATATGTGATTAGATTTTGATTAGGTTAATTTGGGATTAGGTGGGAGTGGTAGACAGGTATTCTTTTTATCTTGAATAGTATTTACTATTCAGCAGTATTTACAATAATATTTAATTCAATATGATTACCTTCACGTTCTAACTTGATTATATATTTAATGCAGGATCTATTTAGAGGCTGGCGAGGCCAACAATTCGTCCGACGGTGTGCGCAGAGGTGTAAAATCCTACTCGGTACTCACCATATTTTTCATTATGTTGCATCAGATGTAGCTAGTTACGTTCACTTAGCAGTTTTAATTGCAAATTTATGGGGTAAATTCTATCGTCTTCCCAGGCAGTTCCACCAAGGAACACTTCTCACGGCCACAAGGTTCTCATTCAAACGCCACTCTGGGCTACAGAGAACTACACACGCAGAGGTTTCTCCTATAGGATCCCTAGCATAAGAACTCGTCCCATAAATTCATAAGTAAAATACCAAGTGAAACCAAGAAACTACATCATTTCAACAACATAATTTACATATGGCTTTCCCTTCGGGAGGCCCGAAGGATTACACAAACTAAAGAAAATTACCTTCTAACTACCTTCTTGAGCCTTACAATGCTCTGGATATGGTGGCTCTTATTGCAGGATGAAACTACTACTACTACTACTACTGAGCAACGAGCTTGCTAGCTGGGACGCAGCTCTTTGCTCTATCGGTGGCTGGTGGCTCTTCTCCGTCTGGTGTCTCCCTCTCTTTGCAGCAAGTGTCTCCTTTTATAGGCGAGAGAGCAGCTCTCTGGATGGCTTCCGGGAGAATGCACCTCTTATTTTATATGAAGTAGGGATGCATGCGTGTCCCTCTAGGTGATGGATAAGAGCGAGAGGATAGTGCCCCGACAAACTTAAATCTTCAGGAATCTATCAAATCTTTGCTTTGTTCACGTGGGCATTGTCTCTCTGTGAATAATTGGCTGGCTCTTCTTTTATTCTTCGCTTGCAATGATGCACTTCTTCATGCCTTCAGATAGGTAGCTCTTCCTTAGGAATCCTTGTGTCAGTGTATGCGTACATACATGCCAAGGCTGCTTAAATATTCAACACTGCTTATTTATTTAATTTAAATTTAATTTTAACTTGATTAAATATTAGACATGGCTTATTATTATTATTATTATTATTATTTTTTTTTTTTTTTTTTTTTTTTTTTTACAGGGGGTGTCCTCCCTGCCCATATAATTGATAATACCTTATCAATATTTAAAAGATCTATTATGAGAATTTCTATCAATATTCGGGTCGGGTATAGGTCCTCCATACCGAATAATTGATAGCAATATCAATATATGCAATTTGGGCTTTATTCAGGCCGCTGCCCATGCCCTGCTATGTCCATATGATCCTCATCATTTAATAGATTGAAATCAAATTTTCATCACATTCTTTCTTTATTTCTTCAAATTTTCATCCATTTCTTGCCTTAATTCTTTTAATATTTCCTCCTTTAATTCTTTCTTTATTATCTTTGAAAATTCTTCAAACCTCTTATCCATCTCTTGATCCATGTATTCACTGTCTAAAGGGTCAAGCCCTTTAGAAGGCATTCTTGGTATGTCTTATATTTTGGGGATTCTTCCTTCTTTATATTTTTGAGCTTGATGCCTCCCCTTTGTGGGAGTTGGTGAAGCAGGTATGCCTCTTTTCATTTGGATATAGTCTTTGGCCTTTGGGTCAATATAATAATCTGGTCCTAATACCTTTCTTGCCCAAAGTAAGGCCTCATCTATACTGTAATATCTTTTGAATGTTAAATCTCCTCCATTTCTTTTTGCATCTATTTTTCAATCATAATATTTTCCCATTCCAAATATATCGCCAGGTTTATTTCCATCGAATATGAGATATAGAGTTTCTCCTTTTGGTATTTCAACCTTTGCTGGCTTTGGCACATTTTTGTTTAATTCATTAAAATATTCAGCCAAACTGTTGAGAATTGATAAAAAATACCCTTGTTCGTCTCTTTTACGAGCATATTGGAACCAAAAGTTATCCAATATGCATCTTTGGGCTTCATCGAGCTTAATATGGGATTTTGGCTTAAAATTGAATGTATTTGGCTGAAACATTTTCAGCCTATTTTCTTCTCCAAAGAAGAGATATTCATCCTTGTTGGCGAATAATCCTCTCTTCATTCCTGCAAATTTGATGCACGAGAAAATATATCAGGTAAGGTATTATCCTTCCCTTTAATATGCTCAAAATAACTTTATAACCATTCCCAGCTATGGTGTCTTCAAATAAGACCCATCTTCTGGTTGAGCTTTTCTTACTATTAATTTTATTGTAATATCGGCATATGGCTTCACAGTCTGTTCAGTACTGTAAATTCTTTAAATCCTAGATATAACCTAAATGCATTTATTGCATTTACCACTGCAAGAATTTCTCTATCAATATTATTTACCGTCTTTAATTTGTAACTTCCTGAAGCATATCTGCATATTTTTAAATCTGCCTTTGGAGAGTATTTATTGGGCTTTTGTTTTAGTATCGCACCCCATCCTACCTTAGATGCATCTGTCTCAATTATAAAATAATTGTCTTCTAGAGGCAATTCTAGGGTTTTAAATTCTTGACCTTTTCCTTGATGGCCTTTACTAATTTTATATCTTGAATTGAAGTATCTTTGACCATTTTTCTTAATTTAGCATATAAAGGTCCTGCTAGCTTTGCTAAGTTATCTATATAGTTTCGCGTAGTTTACAATTCCTAAGAACTGTTGTAAAACCTTTTATCACTCATATTATCAGGAAACTCTAGTATTTTCTTTGCAATATGTTCTTGTAGATATATCTTTCCTTCTCCTATTTCATGACCAAGAAAATTTATTTTCTCTTTGCAAATTTCCATCTTCTTTTTAGATAGTATGAGCCCATTTTGTTCTACCTTTCGAAAGAACACTTCAAGATGGGCTATATGCTCTTTGTATGATTTTGAGAATACTAACAAATCATCTACGTATACTAATATAAATGCTTGATTCTCATTAAATATATTTTGCATCTTTCTTTGAAATAGTGCAGGTGCATTCTTTAGGCCTAATGGCATTACTAGCCATTCATAATGGCCTTGTGGACAAGTAAATGCTGTCCAGGAATAGATTCTTCAGCCATTTTTACTTGCCAAAATCCTGCCTTTAAATCGAATTTGGAGAAATATTTACTTCCTTGTATTCTGTTAATCCATTCCTGCTTATTGGGTATATTGTATGCATCGTCAACTGTATTATCATTAAGCCTTTTAAAGTTAATTACCATTCTAGATTTACCTCTAACTTCTTCAGCATGATTTCTAACTATAAAAGCAGCAGATCGATGAGGGCTTCTGCTTTCTCTTATAGCTTTTAACTTTAATAACTCTTCAATATGCATTTTGAACTCTTGATATCTTTAGGAGTAGCTTCTATTGGTCCTGACTTAATTATATAATCTGGATTTATGATATTTATTTTGCAAACTATAGAGTTCTTATCCCAATGCTTCATTGGTATTTCTCCAATAATTTGTATGCTTTCTAGTCTTTGCACAATCTTATCTATATCCTTTTTAGATTTTATATCTCTATACCAATTTGGAGAGAATGATTGCAACCCAATGCATTCTGTACATGTATTTTCTATATGATATTCTTCTATGGTCTCACTAAGTTCTTCGTCTTTACAGAATTCAAGGGATCTGGACTTGTGCTATATTCATCATCTAAATTAGATATTTCTACATTTTGCAAGGACTTTCTTTGTTTTCGTACTTCAGAAATGTATGGAACATTATCTTGATAAGGGATAAATGTTACACCCTCTTCATGTATGATTGTGGTTTGTAAAGATTGTTGTAAAAATCTTAACCCTATTATCATGTCATCATTTATTACTGACAAATCTCTTATTGTAATTTCATCTATTATATATTTTGTGCCATTTATGTAAGCTTCAATATTATATGCTAGCTGATTATGGATCTTCTTTATTCACGACATATCGGTAGATACTTCAGCTTTATTATCATCTATAGTTTCAACTATTTGGGACATCTCATAAAATATTTATCATGGATGATATTCTTAGTGCAACCAGTATCTAATAGTGCCAGTATTTTATATGAAATATTTGGCTTCGAACAATCTTAACTGGGATCCTTATTCCTAACACTTCTTTGAATGGTAATCGAACGATATATTTGTTTCCAAAACTAGTAATTGCATCTTTCAATTGTATTAATTTGTCTCCTTTTTATCCCTTACCGTTATCATTTGCTCTTTCATTTCTGTGTTTTTGGAACATTATCATTTTCCTCTTTACTATTTTCTAACTCTTCTTTAAGTTTTTCTAGCTCTGCTTCTAGCTTATTTATTCTATTTTCTAAATTTCTAACCCTCTGGATAATATTCGCTCTTGGGTTCCAATTCTATCTCTTGTCTCCATTTTTGATTATTGGTTTTAGACATGAGGCACATGCTTGTTTTAAACACAAGCTACAAGTGAACCTATTATCTTGGCTTGGGTAATATATCTGAAAGCACATTTTATGTTATAATCACCTTTTCCTCTAATCCAATCATGTTCACAATCTACTTGGTTCATCATTTCAATTTTTAAACCGCTAAATCATCTATTAGGTCTATTTCATCTTCACTTGATTCATATTCGGAGCCTCATTTTCTACTTCATCTGTTTCTATAATTGAATATATTGACTCATCGTCTTTTATTTCATCATCACATACTAATATATTTTCATTAACGCTATCTATAATTAACACTCTCTTGTTCTTCATATTTGCTAGAGTATCTTTTCTGGTCTTTATTAGGGCATGTTCTACTTAGATGATCGGAGAGTTACATATGAAACACCTGCATGTTTTATCATAGGTTTTCTTGGGATTATATCTTCTTACATTTCTTTTATGCAAGAATGGGGCTCTATTGTCTGACCTTCTTAAGAAATATCTTTTCTTTGTTCTAAAATTTCTATTATCTCTCCTTTGTGGTTTATAATATTTGTTTTTCCTATGCCTTTCTTCTCCATATGTTAGTGGTATTTGGACTATGTTATTGCAAAATTATAATCTGATTTCTTCATAGATCTTTGGGCTTGAATACTAGTACACACCTTTCTTAATTGTTTGAAAACAAATGTTACAGCTTGAGATATATTTACCACATTTCCGCCGTTTCCTTTTGTATTCTTCAAATATTATTGACCCTAGGGGTCAGGCAACTTATTAAAATATCTTTCTACTACGCCTACATTAAAACCTTGTTTAGCAGTAGTAGCATTATACAAATAATGCTGGGAAAATTCTTTAATACCTTTCCAGCTAGTTAATGTTAATTTTCTATTTCTCTTAACCTTTCATTTTGCAATGAGGTATGACCTAATTCTGGATCTTCTGCTATGATCATATTTGAGATAACATTCGCAGTTATTAGGGTTACTTCCTGCCCTTTTAATTCTTCATATTGACTAGGGTATGATTCTACCCATTGTTCCCAAAGAACTTTTACAGATTCTCCTAAAATGTTTCAAGATATGTTAACATATCTTCTACCTTAGTGCCTATGCTATACTGATTTTGTATATATTTTTGTACTATTAAACCTTTCCATATGCTAATTATATTCGCCAATCTATTGGATCATGAGCTGCTAGGTTTAATATGGCACCATCATTTTATAATTTTGGAATTGCACTGGTTTTTCAAAATCTCTTCTTTTAGTACCCATGTATCTATATTGTCCTGGGATATATGTAGGTTGATAATCATCTTTTTCTGGAGGCCATTGTCCAGCTGTCCTGGTAGGTCTCTCTCTTTCTCCTTCTCTTTTACAGATGATTCTCCATATCCCTTCTTCTTTTACCACTACTTTCTACTTCCATGGCTTCCATTGCATTGTCTAAATTATGTAGTCCCACATCATCTAGTGAGTTATAGAAATCACTATTTTGTTCTGAATCATCATACCTTTCATCTTCTAACCACATTTCTTTTATTAATTCCTCCTCTTCCTCATAACTTTCTAATAATAACTTATTATTGATATCCCATTGCTCTTCTTCACTAACAATTTCTTCTTTTGAATAATATTCTTATCTTTATTATTATTATTGATAGAATTTTTATTAATAATAGCATTTGCTTTTCTTTCTGCGGATGCTATAATTTTATCTTCCATGCTTGAACTACTAGTGGCAAACATTTTATCATTTTTAAGCTTTTTAACCTTGCAATTTCTCGAATGATAAATAGTTCTCTTTCTCTAATTTTGGCCAATCCTTTGTCATAGAATGACTATATTCCCATTCAATATGCTTTAGCTTCTTTTCCCAATGAATTATTTCGTCATCTAAATTAGGCTTTTCCATACATTCAGATATACCTTTATTCTTATCATCATTAATTTCTGATTCGACATAAATGATTCGAGTCTTCTATTGAAGCAGCTTTATAGTTCATAAATCGAATACTACTACTTCCTTCACAATTTTGATAGCTTATGTAATTTTCAGGTTGCTTTAATTCCTTTTCTCTATTAGATCTCCTATCTTCCATTCTTCTCTGCTCTTCTTTCTTGAGCCAATTTTAAGAGGATTCATAAATTTAATACCTTTTGATTGCATGCTATCAATTACGTCATTCACATTCACTCTATATCTGGAGCTACTTCTATTAGTGAGCCTTCCTATAAATTCTATGCTTACTAGCAAATTTGTTCCTTTAAAATCTTCATAACCTTTAGTTTGGAAACCAAAACTCATTTTTCAATAAATTCTTTTACAGGCATCATTAGGTCTGGAGCTATATAGGTTATTAATCTATTTTCATTCATGTCTCCTTCCAAAAATCCTAATGCTGCTTTGTCTACTGATTCCCATCTTCTATCTAATAGAGTTATCAAAACCTTCGCACCTAATTTCTTCCTTGTCATACCTTTGACTCCTATGATATACATACCTTGATGAATATATTTATAACCACAATATTTTAGTTCATTTTCAATATTTTTGCTTACAATTCTTAAATCTACTGGGTGTGTTAACACACTTAATTCTACTTCTCTGGATATTCTATATAGACCACTTTTACTTTCAAACATACCCATGTGGTATACTTGCTGCGGCTTTATTTTTCTCAGGGTATCTTTTGATATCTTTCTAGATCTCTTTGTATATCTATAACTTCTTCAATGCTATCAATATCATCAGCTTTGCATGATAATCTATGCTTCATGGCCAGAGGTCTTGAATCTTGCCTTACTAATTGGAGGGTTTTATCTCTTCTAAGGAAGCCTTTAGATACGTCCATTTTCTGAATTAATATTTCTAGTAGAGGCAACTATTCCAGATGATGATAACACAATTTCTTTGTTGCTTTGAACACTTTTTAGCTTATCTAATACTTGAATTAGTAGTTGGATGATTGTGTTATTTTGTCTTATTATTACTTTGGAATCTTCCTTTGGGGAGTCGTGATCGGAGAATCCGACAGGAGGTGACAGGTATTTTGCTACTTCGTTTAATGCTTGAGTATATTCAGTCATAAAATTATGAGATAATCAAAGTTTTAACCTCTTGCACCAACTTTTTAATTTCAAGTATATCTTGTCTTGTATCAGTGCGTGGGAGTGACTCTTTGCCTTTACTTAAGTAACGGCCTATTGACAACACTTCCTCTTTAATATAATCGTTATTCTTGCAAACTGTATTCTGTCTTGCTTTTGCTTCCTCTAGCTTATGTAAAGCTAGATCGATTTTATTATTCAAACCTGAATACTTATCCAAGTTTTGGTATTCTTTGAATAAACTTTCAAATTTTGGTCTAAGTTATCTTGTCTTTTCCCCAAGATATGTAAAAGTTATATATTAAATCGACGACTGTATTTAACGGCTATGAGATGAATGCCGATATGCTCTTCGAAGGATTTACTCTACACCTTATATTTAGATTTTCCTTAGTATTTATAACTTTACCTGCGCTTAACTTCTAAGTTTAAATATTTTAACCTTTCAATGATTAAACGCTGGACCTGATACCAACAATATAGGGAAATAAATTTTTATAATTTTAATTTAGCTTAATATGTGATTAGATTTTGATTAGGTTAATTTGGGATTAGGTGGGAGTGGTAGACAGGTATTCTTTTTATCTTGAATAGTATTTACTATTCAGCACTATTTACAATAATATTTAATTCAATATGATTACCTTCACGTTCTAACTTGATTATATATTTAATGCAGGATCTATTTAGAGGCTGGCGAGGCCAACAATTCGTCCGACGGTGTGCGCAGAGGTGTAAAATCCTACTCGGTACTCACCATATTTTTCATTATGTTGCATCAGATGTAGCTAGTTACGTTCACTTAGCAGTTTTAATTGCAAATTTATGGGGTAAATTCCTATCGTCTTCCCAGGCAGTTCCACCCGAAGGGAACACTTCTCTACGGCCACAAGGTTCTCATTCAAACGCCACTCTGGGCTACACAGAGAACTACACACGCAGAGGTTTCTCCTATAGGATCCCTAGCATAAGAACTCGTCCCATAAATTCATAAGTAAAAATACCAAGTGAAACCAAGAAACTACATCATTTCAACAACATAATTTACATATGGCTTTCCTTTCGGGAGGCCCGAAGGGATTACACAAACTAAAGAAAATTACCTTCTAACTACCTTCTTGAGCCTTACAATGCTCTGGATATGGTGGCTCTTATTGCAGGATGAAACTACTACTACTACTACTACTGAGCAACGAGCTTGCTAGCTGGGACGCAGCTCTTTGCTCTATCGGTGGCTGGTGGCTCTTCTCCTTCTGGTGTCTCCCTCTCTTTGCAGCAAGTGTCTCCTTTTATAGGCGAGAGAGCAGCTCTCTGGATGGCTTCCGGGAGAATGCACCTCTTATTTTATATGAAGTAGGGATGCATGCGTGTCCCTCTAGGTGATGGATAAGAGCGAGAGGATAGTGCCCCGACAAACTTCAATCTTCAGGAATCTATCAAATCTTTGCTTTGTTCACGTGGGCATTGTCTCTCTGTGAATAATTGGCTGGCTCTTCTTTTATTCTTCGCTTGCCAGCGATGCACTTCTTCATGCCTTCAGATAGGTAGCTCTTCCTTAGGAATCCTTGTGTCAGTGTATGCGTACATACATGCCAAGGCTGCTTAAATATTCAACACTGCTTATTTATTTAATTTAAATTTAATTTTAACTTGATTAAATATTAGACATGGCTTATTATTATTATTATTATTATTATTTTTTTTTTTTTTTTTTACAGGGGGTGTCCTCCCTGCCCATATAATTGATAATACCTTATCAATATTTAAAAGATCTATTATGAGAATTTCTATCAATATTCGGGTCGGGTATAGGTCCTCCGCGCCCGAATAATTTATTTCCCTATATTGTTTCTATCAATATTTTAAAAGATCTATTATGTATTGACCCCCTTCTTAAAATTAGATGTTTTGGATGCGGGATGAACTACTAGCACCAGATCGCATGCGAGCAATTCAAGAGAAATTGGCGGCATTCTTTCTTGACCACGTGATCGCTGAAGACGGAGAATACTATGTGGACCACGCGTCCGTATGTTAGGAGATTATTTTTGTAAAAGATAATTATTGTATATATGTAGCCGGTAGTGTCGGATAGATATACGAGAACTTGTTGTTCGACCAATCTCTCGGAGAAGGAGAGGTGGTCGATATCACTTCCCTCTGTATGCATATATGTTCATGACGATCTTCTGTTTCCTTCGTTTGCTTACTAGCTAGCTAGCGTGTCTAGCTAGTCCTCTCTATATGTATGTATAGTACGTAGCGTCGACCAAGCATAGACAAAAGAGAGGACACTTCTCTCTATTAATTAGCTAGCTAACACAATATATGAAACACCTAAATTAACCCCCAAAAGCCCCAAACCCCCCCCCCCCTTCAAAAAAAAACAAAAACCCCAGCCACAGAAATGCTGATGTGTGGATGACTATTGGTCCCGGCTGGTGCTATCAACCGGGACCAAAGGCCCTCCTGCCTGGGCTCAGCGCACAGGCCACGTGGAGGCCCATCAGTCCCGGTTCTGGATTGAACCGGGACTAAAGTGCCAGGGTATTAGTACCGACCCTTTAGTCCCGGTTCATGAACAGGGACTAAAGGCCCTCACCAACCGGGTCAATAGGCCCTTTTCTACTAGTGTGCCAACAAACCCGCAGCTCCCGCCGTCTCCCCCGCTCCTCTGTCGCGCTGGAGGTCCGCTCCCCCGCAGCTCAGCTCCTCCACAGCTCCCCTGCAGCTCGGCTCCTCCACAGCTACCCCGCAGTTCCCCGCATTGCCGGAGCTCTCCCGCCCCATGCCTCCCCAACCCCACGCCTCCCCCGCAGCTTCCCTCTCCTTGTTCCCCTCCTCGTTCCCCATGGTGATCCCCGATAAGGAGAAGACTGATTTTTTCTTTCGATCTGCTCGGCGGCTGCCATTTCAAGGTCCTCCTCCTCAGCGCTGCGGCGGCATCTCGCCCGCGGTGGCGGCGCAGGCGAGTAGCAGCAGTGGGCACGCGAGCATGTTGCGAAGGAGGCCACCTTCGGCGTCGGCGCGCACGCCACCATGTCGCGGTGCGTCAACGACCTCGCGGACGCCGTCAAGGTCATCATGTGCCCCAAGGTTCGTCAGTGCCTCCCTCTCACTACCTCTCACTCCCTGCGATGCGCTGCTTGCTTATGTTGCACGGGCGCAATTTGATTATCAAGAGAAAGAACATATCCCCATTTGCTTGGCAACTGAGTGCAGTACAGGTAAGGTTTAAAGATCTAAAACACTGATCTTTATGTTCCCCATTGCATGTAGTTGAATTGATGGGGAGAAGAATGTTGAAATTCAGTTTGCAAAGCATTCCCCTTGTATTGATATTCAGTTTGCAAACAATGATGAAATTCAGTTTGCAAAGAGTTGAATAGTGGAGTACTATCAAAACTGCACTGCTCACTGAAAACAGTGGAGTATTCACTCAAATTTTTGTATCTCAGTTTAAGTTACAGATCATGAATACTCCATGGAGTATCATGGAGCAGTACCGTACTGAGAACATCTTCGTAAATGAATTTTGACAATTTTTAGCTGTATTTATAGGACTACATAGCACACAAATAAGAACATCTGCACAAATATAGTGTTAATGTAGTGTTATGCATTTCTTTATCAATCATCCTGATGCCGTTGTGTGGACATGTGGTAGCACTGAATAATGAATTTGTGTGGACATGTGGTAGCATTTCGTTTATCAAGAGAGCCGCTGCAGCTGCCATCCACTGCCACCACCGCCCTGCCCTGGCTGCAGTGGTTCTACGGGCCGCACCCGGCTGCGCCGCCCATTGCCACCACCGCGCTGCCGTGGCAGCCGCCGCACCAAGCGGCCTCCGCCGCGCTCGCGGGCCACCGCAGCAGCCACTGCAGCTACAGCAGCCACCGCCGGTCAGCTCCGGCACCGCATCGATCGCGCTGGCGGGAGTCCCGATCCACCAGGTCTGGTTCCCGCCCTCGCTGTCCCAGCTACCGGCTTGGTTGACCAAATCGCCGTCTCTGCCCGTCTACAAGATGGCCTCGGGACCGCCGCACGTGCCGTCACAGCAAGCGCAGTACGGCGCATCCTCCAGCTGCGGGCCCTACGTTGTCCTTGACGCGCCGCCCTTCCACGGGGGCCCCCTTGATCACCGACCCGGCGCCGCTGCTACGCACCGCCGAGCCGTACCCCCACGGCGATCATAACTAGATGGCGCCGCGCTTCGCCAAGCTCGCCTTCGCCACCAACGACGGCACCGAGGACCCCCTCAACTGGCTTAATCAGTGTGACTAGTTCTTCCGGGGGCAACGCACGCTCGCGTCGGAACGCACATGAATAGCTTCATATCACCTCCGAGGCACCGCACAGACTTGCTATTACGCTCTCGAGCAAGACGAGGGCAGCATGCCTCCATGGGAGCGTTTTCACGTGCTCTGCCTCCTTTGCTTCGGGCCGCCGGTAGCGGGAACCGGCTGGCGGAGTTGGGCCGTCTCCCCTTCACCTCTACGGTGCAGGACTTCACCAACCGCTTTCAGGCCCTGGCGTGCCACACGCCCGGTGTGACGGCTCGACACCGGGCCGAGCTTTTCGTCGGCGGTCTAGCGGATCATATCCGCGTGGACGTGGAGCTGCAGGGACCACAGGACCTCCAGACGGCCATGTACTACGCCCACGCGTTCAATCGCCGCGCGGTGGCCATCCAGCAGGCATCACCGTCCTGGGCCGCTGGGCCGCCACCCTGGCTGGACGTTCCTGCGCAGGGTTGGCCTGCTCAGGCTTCCGCGGCACCACTCGCCGCGACCGCGGCGCGCCCGTTCCGCCGGCTCACCCAGGCCGAGCAACTCGAACGTCGCTACCAAGGGTTGTGCTTCAACTGCGACGAGCCTTACGTGCCCGGCCACGTCTGCCCGCGACTCTTTTACCTAGAGGCTGCGGACTACATTGAGGAGGACGCCGCTGGGCTCGGCGATCTGCCCGCCGCAGCTGTCGCGGAGGTGTTTGGTGACGGTTGATCACCTCGAGGAGTTCCGCCAGCGCTTCCCTGCCTTCCAGCTCGAGGACGAGTTGTTTGTGCAAGCGGGGAGAAATGTTATGACCCTTGTTCAAGAATTCATCCAATTAACCACTTAAATTGCCGATAAATCCCTACTCGTAGGGTCTTCGAGTAGCCGATAAACTGATAAATCGTCCGTTTAATTGATTAAATGGTTGATTAACTTGTCGATTAGCCTATTAATCCCCTACTCACCAGCCAGCCGAGCGGCTACCAGTTAACGATTTCCTTAACAATGGTTATGACTGGCATATTAGGGGCTTAGCCCAGTTAGCTGCGGCCCAGTCTATCTTATCGTTATTAGGGGCTTAGCCTAATTATCTTAGTAGGAGGATTATATAAACTCATGTAAGAATCCATTTTGGAATTAAGCAAGAAGCAATCATATTTGCTCGGCTTCCTTAGGGAGCCGGAAGACCTAACCCTAGCCGCCTCCTCCCCTGCGCCATCTCCCTCTCAGCCGCTCAAGACGAGCGGCACCCAGCCCGCCGCCCACACAGCGTGTTAAATCCACGACCAGCTCCCTCCTTCCCCTACAACCTCAGGCCTAGACCCGGTAGAACCCTAGTTTCTAGCACAATTTCACACCAATTTGTCCATATGACAACAATTTCAGGGGGGGAGGGGGGGTGCTGGTACCTTCAACAGCAGCATAGTCTGAGACAAAGAAGAAGATTGGGGCCGCCTGGACGAAGATCAGGAGCTGCACCACCACTAGCAGAAGCAGCAGAGGCGGAGGAAGATGGCAACAGCAGAAGAGGCCGGAGTGGCGGAAGGCAGCGTGCTGGCGGCCGAAGCGGACGGCCCAGGCCCTGCGAGCGACGCAGGTAGGCGGCGGTGGTCACCTCTGTGGCAGCTGCGCAGGTGGGTGGCGGTGCTGGGGACGCGAGCAGGACGACAAGGAGATGCTGCCCATCAGCCATGGAGCCGCCGCCCGTCGAGTTGTCGCCGGAGAGGAGCAGGCGGGCGGCGGCAAAGCTCGCCTCCGTGGGCGCACGTAAGCAGGGGAGGCTCAAGTTTGCAGCAGCGGGGCAGGTGCGCGGCGGCGCAAGTAGGACTTCGTCGCCGGCTGATCCCTACGGCGGCTGGGGCATGCGGTGCCCGCCGGCGACAAGGGGAGACGGAGGCTGGGGCGCCGTGGTGCCCGCGGGCGTCGGGGAGAAAGAAGGGCAGATTAGCATGAGATTTAAAATGATAAGGTGTTTTTGACAAAATTATAATTGAACTGCGCTCGTGATAACTTTTCCTGGACGGAGGGAGTACTACGGAATCGACCACGCAGCTGTGCCGCATTCATTTCTCTATCTCTCTCTCTCTCTCAAAAAAAAAAGGAAGCCGTGCTACATGGATCCCTCGTAGTGGCGTACATGGAGGATTGAGGAGGACAAGAGCAAGCTATTTTCCCCCTGTATACAATGTACTGTTGGAAGAGCAAATACTGGAAGCCAACCCATCATTGCACTTGCACGCCCAGTAAATAAATAGATTCACACACTTCAGATGCGGTACCAATATCAACTTCCACTTCTTTTTACGTACCCAAATTGAAAGGTACAACAGATCGTATGCATGCTGGCACATCAAAACGGCATTCCTTGCTTCCTCGTTTATTGCGTTTTATCGAAACAACATGACGGATAGAATGTGAAATTTCCGGAAAATCTTACAGACTGAACGCGACGTCTTAATTTTCGAGCTGGCAACAAACAAAAAACGGGCCCGAAATTAAGCTGCTAGCTTGGAACAGATTAAGCTGCCAGCTGCAACGAGTTGGTTCATCATGGGCAAAATGCTTCTTGGGTTGCCTGTCGGAACCAAGAAGAGAATTCTGACATGAGCGGACAGATAGAACAAGCGCTTCATCTTGTTGCTGCACAAGGAAGACGGATCAAACGCACTGCTCTAGCTAGACCTTCTTTGCTGGAACATCAGAGTTGGCGGCATCGACGAAATCGTCTGTCGGGTTCATGGCCATTAATTAATTCCACAAACTTCATATGAGCTCTGCAATAGCAAATTGCACTTCTTTCTACTCAAACTGAAAGATACAGATAGTAAGCTGGTACATCAAAACGACTTCATATGCTGACTTCCCTGTTTATTTCTTTTTATCGAACCAGAATGACAACTAGAAGGTGAAACTTTACAACAACAAAAAACCCTTACAATCTGAATGGGAGCTTATACTGGTACCTTTGAATTTCAATGGTAGGACGGTTGGGATGGTCTTCCGTTGCGGCTCTCAGAGCCGCATCTGCTTCATCCACCTCCTCATCGCTGGCTCCCTTACACCAAAGGTTAACCCTGACATCCTTAAGGGAAGGGAGGTGCCCCATGTTCAAATCAAAGTCGCCACAGGCAATCCACATAGCTGGGAAGCTTAAGCCAAGGGTTTCAAGCTTTGGCGCGGCTCCTCGTGGAAATATAGATGGTGCAACTGCAATACCACTGAAGTAGCACTTTGCCACACATGGAAATGCATCAGCAGCAACAGCAGACACTTCCACCATCACGTGCCCTCCTGAGAACGAGTGATCAACACGCAGATCGAGATAACGAAGAGCGCGCAACATCCCAAGAAGCTGAATGTCCTCCGATCGCACCTCACTCACACTTATTGAGAGAAAGGAGAGGACAGGAAGATATGAAGGATTAATCCATGCCGGTAGTGTCCAGGGGAACGACGCTTTCACCGAGCAAGTATCAATCTCTAATCCACGGAGTTGTTGACTGGGCACCCAGCCTTTGTGCAGGAGATCAGCGTGATCACCTAGGACTTCAATATATAGTATTTGCAATTTACGCAAATTACTTAGGGATTCCACCAAAGTTTTACACATGCTCTCATCCAAATCTCCACAGATAAACCGCAGCACCCTCAGCTTGGTCAGAGTGCCCAGCTCTTTCACAAGATGGTCATTGACACTACCCCAATAAAACTTGCCCAGTTTTGGTCCATCTAGCACTTCCAAAGAAGTCAAGTTACCAATCCCAGGCATGAGCTTCATTGATTCATCGATACGCAGGTACATCAACCTCCTTAGCCGAAGAACACTTGATGGCATTTCTTCTATTCTTGTTTTACTAACATCAAGGACTTGCAAAAACTGCAGCTTTCCCATATCCATTGGAAACTTCTGAAGGTAACGATGATTCAGTCGTAGGTACCTCAAATGCAAAAGTTTACTAGTATCTGGAAAAGGATAATGTAAATCCAACACACGTAGAACTTCACAACTTGAAATGTTCAGAAGTTTGTCAACAGTATCATGTGTGAAAACATCAATGGATCTTACTTGTGCCAGACTGATGGTAGTCACATCTACATTGATATTTTGGATTGACAATCTTCGGACCTTGCTTTGCGAGTTAGGCATTTTTCTCTTGGTACCATCCAATATAGTGACAAAGTTATCTTCACTTGCCAATGAACATATGAGATCAAGCACCATGTCATGTACACGACACGCTTTTACCTTTTCTTCATTATCAATGCCTATTGGCTGGATCATACTTCTATTTACTAGCTCATTGAAGTAGCTGTCACCAAGCTCATATAAGCTAGTTAGTAGCTGTCACCAAGCTCATATAAGCTAGTTCCTTCTTGTTCACTATTAACAAACCCTTCTGATATCCATTTCAATATCAGATTGCGTCTCTTAATCATGTGATCTTCTGGAAAGACACTTAGATATAATAAGCATGGCTTAAGATAAGAAGGTAGATCATCGTAGCTGAGTAATAATATCTTCTTCATCTCCTTTACACTATGGTCTTCTGTGAGTCCACGTCCAATGGAATCGAGCATAGTATCCCATTGGTCTTTTTCTTTCAACTTGTTATTACTAGCTAGAAGACTTGCTACAGTGATAACAGCTAATGGTATTCCACCGCATTTCTTCAAGATGTGGTTGGATACTTCTACCAATTCATGAGGACATCCTTCACCGACAGAAAATATTCTTCTACAGAAGAGCCTTCTTGACACATCATCTGAAAGAGGTTTCATTCTATAAATATCATGAGTGGAAGAGCAGCATGCTTCAGCGACACTAAGGATGCGGGTTGTTGTGATTAATCGACTTCCGAGACTGTTACTAGAGAAAGCACACTTGATTAATTGCCACACTTTACCATCCCATATGTCATCAATTACAATGAGGTACCTATATGAATATATATTGTGAGAGTTAGTTGAAAATAAATAAATGAAGATATATCCATGCTTTTGTATAAGGAGAGGCTATGAGTTATATTTCGGGTAAACTGACCATGGTAAACTTAGGGAATTTGTAAGAACATTGTAGCCCTATAACTAATCAATAATATGCTATTACGACGTGTATGCACCAATAAAACATGGTGATAATTTTACTGGACGAAATGACTGTCAATCTATAGCATGAGAAAATAAGCATACCTTTTGCCATGGAGGAATTCAATGAGTTCATCAATGAGATGCTTTTCTTCTCGTGTTGTATCATATATGTTTGAATATGCCTTCTTGTCGAGCTCAAAAAGAATATCCTTAAAGATTTTCTTCATGTCGGGATTCTGAGAAACCGAAACAAAAGCACCACAATCAAATTGCACTTTGATCTTGCCATACACTGTTCTGGCAAGAGTTGTCTTTCCTAACCCACCGAAACCAACAACAGAGACTGTTTTCAGAAGACCTTTTGACCAAGCATCACCTTGAAATAGCATGTTGATCAACTCATCTCGTGGTTCTTCAATTCCTATGAGCTCTGTCACATCTGTGTAAAGAGCCATCGTGCGAGGGTCAATGCTTGCACCAGCACCCGTATCCCATGTCTCCATCTCGTACATATCCCGCGTCTCCAGCTTGTACCTTTGGCGCAACTCAGCAAGTTGTTTAGCCTGCCCAACCGCGTCTTCTAGAGCATCGGAGATTCGATGGAGATCTTTACCCTTCTTGAATAATTTGGATGTCTTCTTAAGTAACTTCTTCACTCTATTCTTGGAGTTGGTAGGTCCACCGCCATCGTCCACGCGCAAGATGAATGCATCGATGATGTCCTCCATTTGGTAGGCCAGGTCTCTCACCATGCCTGCCCAAATCTTGACCCCCTCGTCGAGCTGCTCCGGCGGCACTTTGGCCACCTTGTGGAGAGCGGCGTGCATCAGCTTCAGCTCCTTGTCGAGGGTGTCGACGCCTTTCCTCACACGCTTCTCTAGGGTGAACTCGCCTGCGAGCAGACCTCCCAGCTTCGGGAGGAGAGGGCGGATGGCCAGCATGGCGAGCTCCATGGTTGGTCCTCTCTACGTGTGAGATTGTGCTAGTTCTTGGGGCGTGTGGAAGAAGGGTGGTCGGGTTGTAGGAATGCTCTCGCTTGCTGTTGCAGAGAAGATCTAAATCCGGGTTGAGGCGAGCGATTAGCAGAGCTTGGTTTTTGGGTATTCAAGTGCAATACAGCTTGCAAGGATGGTCATGTGCAGCCATGTGCACGCACGTTAGTTGTGTCTCTACACGAACGTGCAGGCAACGAAGGGCAACAAATGGCCCGGTCAACTTGTGGGAGGAGCTCAAACGGTAACATCACATGCACAACCGTTTTCCCGTGTACTCTAATGTTGCCTGACGTAACATCAACATGATAGTATGATGCCTCAGTGGTAGGAGTAGTTGCCAACTGCCTATTCCTCCTTGAGACCATCGTGATCGCCGTTCGCGCCGCACTTATGGAACAGCCTGGTAGCCACAATAATTAAGAATAATCAATACCGTTTATCAACCCTATACTGTCGGACGACACACAAATAGCTGCATTGTACATGTCTTGCAATGACATGGAAGAAGCTGCCTTCCACGTTGCCCGTGACCAGCCAAGCATAACGAATTCGATTTAGCTACAGTTCAGTCGACTGACACGACTTTGGGTCAGTCGATTTTCAGGGGGGTGGGGGGCTCGCCGGAGGGAAGAACTAGCTGCAGCGTCGGGGGAGGAAGGGGGGGGGGGGGCTCGTCGGAGAGGCTACCCCTGTGTCTATCGTAGGGTTCAGAGTGGGGGCAGTGGTCGCCGGCGGTGGTGGGGCGCGGTGGTGAGGCGGTGGCGTGGGGATTTTCCGGAGCAAAACTTCGGCTCGGGGGGCCTAGAGGGATGGCCGGGGCGGCGGAGGACCGGTGGTGGGGGTGGTTCCAGGGAGGGCTAGGCGGCGCGGGAGCGCCGCTGGCCGCGGGAGGCGGGGGCCGGCGGCTCATGGACTAGAGGTTGAAGAAGTAATCTGGACCTTTGATTTCGAATGGATGCGAGAGGCGGCCATCCAACTATAGCCGCATATACTCAACACATCTAACTGAATGAACCTAATGATACCACTAAGCAAGGCTACTAGGCACACCACCATGGCGAAAGGAAACCTTCCGCCAAATGATACGAGCACTTTTCCACCGAATCTAAGCATGACATGCGCGGAAGCCCACCTTCCACCAAATGACTGGCTAATTTGCTTAATAAAAAATATATTAATTAGCACCTTCCACCAAATGAAATACACTACTCAGTACTAGTTTCCGCCAAAATGCTAGCTATCCGCATCACAATGCATTCTGCAAAATACTAGCCACTGTGGGCAGACACAGAGTACAGACAGTACGGGGCGGTTTTCTGTTGGTCATGCAGATGTCCGGACTCCTGCAAAATTTCCTCACATTTGTCTCTGTTTTGCGGGCCAATGTACGTCCGGACTACACCGCGGACCGATACAGGCTCGCGTTGGATGGCTTTCGCGGTCTGGACAACGTGGTTCGGACGGTTGTGGGAGATTTGCTGGTCCGCCATGGAAAAGCCATAAGACGCCCCGAGTCCCTCCAGAGTCGCCCCCACGGGCGATGGGAGGGAACCCTAGTTGCCTCCAGCGCAACTCCTCCCGCTCCTCCCCTCTCCTGCTGCCGCCAGAAGGCGTGACCGCCAGAAGCCTGGCCTGCGTTGGTGGCGGCAGGGCTCTTTCACCCCCTCGCACGTGGATACGATGTGGGCTGGATTTGACGGCTAAGGGCGTCGCGATGCGGAGGGTCGCGGCGGCACGATCCAACTTCCTAGCGGCTACGTTGGGAGACGGTGACGTGGATGTGGCCTCCCGTGGTGTGGCGTGCTGGGTCTTGGTAGTGGCGGTGATCTGGCCCAGATCCATGGTCCCAAGCACCAGGTGGCATGGGCTGCGGACGCCGATGGCGGCTGGCTGGTGTTGTCTTCTGGGATTTAGTGGACGTCTCCTTCTGCAACAGGGAGCTCAATGGCCTCTCCGGCAACAAGAAGATGTTCCTATATGGCATCTCACGCGGTGAGCAGCTGCTCATGTTCGAGGTTGCCATGAACGAAGGCGCACCAACAGTGATCGCCACGACACACGTCATCTCAGACTTCAAGGCCGGCATCCCGTGTGTGCCCTGTGAGATGTGCCACCCCCAACACATCTTCGAGCTGCAAGGCAATATCGTGGAGCGGACCAACATTCGTGGTGAAGCCTCATACTTGGTGTATGAGCTCGCCGAGGGCGACGATGCAACAATGTACAAATAGAGGTTGGTAGAGGTGACGAGCTTGGAGGACCATGCCCTATTCCTGAGCCCAGGGTGCTCCAGGGCGGTCCATGTGTCAGCTGCTAGTGTGCGAGGTGCGGTTTACAAGAACTGCATCTACTACCCCAAGCGACATGTGTCGCCCTTCGAGGGTGAGCGCTACATGAAGCGTTTGGACCTTGGTAGTTGCGTCGTCTACTCTTGGAACAATGACTATGTGCATTACATGGGGAGGATCAGGTTGGGAGATCTTTGCAGAGGCCTTGAGCGCTTGTGCTTCGGTGAGGCCGCAGGTGTCGCCCAGGTCCTCCTCTACGGCAAATCCGGAGGGTGGGGAAACGGCAGGCGCAGCGGTGGTGACGGAGAGGAGACGGCGGAGAGTGTAGCCATGAGAGGTGGTGGGAGAGGAGAGTAGGTTCGCGAGGATGTAGCTCCGGAGGCGGAGGCGGTCGGGAAGCATGGCAGAGGCGACGGTGTGGCAGCGCTCGCGGCGAGGGGATTGGGGAAAGTTGTGGCCTTTGTCACTCCTCCATTGATGCGCTCCAAGAAGTGGGCCTTTGAGCCTTATCACTCTTGCGAGAAGCCCAACTATTGTGAGCGAAGCCCAATATAAACTCTTAATTATGAATAACGAAAATATCATAATACAACATTATTGCATCTAGGGCATATTTCCAACATGTTATTGGTCGGCATGCATTACAAATAGCAATAGTGTAGCTCTGTAAGTCACAAATGATGTATTTTCTATGAGAAGCTAGCACAGGGAAACTATAGGTTTTTTTTTTAGTGATGCATCATGCATGGCAAACATCGTACTTTAATTACCTCTGAATGAGTGACTTCATCTTGAAACGCCTAAATTTTCAATCACTTTCTTTAACCAGCTCCAAGCAAACAAAGCACCAAATCTTCATGACTTCTTCGAGAGTTATTAGTAGGTGTGTGTGCATTAATGAAACAGGGTGAAATAGTGCAGCTCTATAAATTACAAAACGATGGAGTTGCTTTGAGAGGCTACCAGAGAGCAACAATATACTAGTGAACCTGGTCAACTTGAACGTAGCTAGTTCATTGATCAATGGCATGGCCTTTTGATCTCTTCATGTATGTTGGAGCTAACTAGCTAGGATTAGGATTGAGAGGCATACAGAAGCGAGTAGGCACTTTGTTAAGATGACCAGAAAAGGCTCTGTTGGCTAGCCAGTTCCATCTTTTCTTTGTCAACACTCCTCTAATAACACCCATTAACCGCGAGACACTGGGCATTCGCTAAGGGCATCCACGTCGGATTGAGCAACCGTCACCGGATGGGCAGGCGGGCCTCGAGTTGGCCATTCTCAATGGGTCAGCTGTCATGCGTTGATTTGTAGGAGAAGATGACAAACAGTTCGGCTGCACCCATTAAAATACTGTTCGCCCAGAGTCTCAAAGAAAAGCTGTACCCAGAGGAGGGGTGAATGGAGAAAACAAGATTTGTTACCATTGCAGGCCTGTAATGTGCTGAATTCTTAAGTAACATATGAAACATACAAACAAACAGACAGCTGATGCCAAAAACACAGATCAATGGGGACAATATGATGGTCCTGCAAAACTACCACATCGGCCATAGACAGAAATTGTAAGTGATTGTCTACAACTTTTCTCTTGATTCTTAATACCTCAAATGCAAGATTACTTATTTTGTAAAAAGAAACACTATGCAAAGCTCTCAAGCATTATAGTGCATCAGTCAGCAACCATCACTACTAGGAAAAGGCTAATTAGTGACGCACCTGTTTTGGCCATTAATGACGCATTACAGGTGGGCCACTATTATCACGCCACTAGTAACAAATACTAATGGCGCACATTTGGTGCGCCATTACTATCTGACATAGTAATGGCGCACCACATAGAAGTGCGCCATTACTATCTGACTCAGTAATGGCGCACCACATAGAAGTGCGCCATAACTAACAATTTTTTCAAAAAAAAATTCAACAATTTTTTTCGTTATTTCTTAATCTCGGGTCACTATGGCTTAATCTCAGGTCAATATGCTTAATCTGAAGTCAAATCGCACTTTGTGGTCAAACTTTCCGGAAGATCACCCATCCTCACACTACTACAGCCCGAGCACGCTTAACTTCGCAGTTCTATCCAACCCCAGCACAAGCTCACTTAACAGACACTTGTTGATATATGTATCATATCAATTCTATTAAACCTTGTTGATGTCTATGACTTTGTTCATGTTCATGAGTGTGATGAAATTTCAAAAAAATACTTCAAACTTCCCGGTCATATTACGTATCATATTTTGAACATTTTTTCCAACAAAAAATTCGAAACCAATTTTTTTTTCCTGTTACTAGTGGCGCACCTAGCAAAAGGTGTGCCATTACTAACTCTGAATTTTTTTTCTGTTTTCACCCTTTAGATCTTAAAAGCCACGTATCTTTTATTCTGTTAGGTTTTTGGGATTCTAAAAATCTTCAACGGGGTTCCCTCGGTTAAATTCGGATGAAACTTTTCATATAGAAAACTTTTTAATCCGAGTTCGTATGCAAAAGTTATGCCTATTTTACAAATTCCAGAGAGATTTTACAAATAAAATCGAAATTCATATTTGTAAATTTTCCCAACAAGTAGACCACATATCACATGGGAAACTTATTTTCTTTTATTTTTTTGACATTTTCATCATTTTATTTTATTTTTTTAAAACTGAAAAGGCGGTCCAGGGGTGCATTCGGGGGAATGTTTGGTCAAAGTTAGTAATGGTGCACCGTGGGTGTGGTGCGCCATTACTAGTTAATGCGCACAATCCCCAGGTGCACCATTATGAGTTTTGAAAAAAAAAATTGTTAGTAGTGGCGCACCGAGGGTGTGGTGCGCCATTACTTGTTAAAACTAGTAATGGCGCACTATCCCCTCGTGCACCATTACTACTTTTGAAAAAAAAAATTAAAAAAAATTCTTAGTAGTGGCGCACCGGCGCACTATCCCCTGGTGCGTCATTACTAGTTTTGGAAAAGAAATTTGTTAGTAGTGGTGCACCGTGGATGTGGTGCGCCATTAGTATTTATAGTTTAATGGCGTACCTATATGTGGTGCGCCATTAATGTTCATATTATCTATAGCCCTTTTCCTAGTAGTGCATATAAAGGCATGGGATTTTGTGGAGGACAAGCAGTAAGATATTGATTTTAATGTCATCTCATAAGCTAACAAATATCATAAAAAAGTATAGAGTTAACAAGCACAATCATGCCTAAATGAACACTGGAATTACTACAAACCATGGAAGCAAAGTAATGTATACAAAAATTGTTAAACATGCAGATAGATTTAGTAATTTGTTCTGGGGACATTAAAACACCATATAACTAATAATTCATGCCACCTGGTAGTTGTGGAGTTTTGGTATGGCGGTCAGCCATAAAAGCTTGATATAATTGTGAAGCCATATTTTCACAGCGCTCAGCACGTATACCATCTAGCGGAAGCCAGCATGCAGCTAATAATGCCCAGCCCTGGTTTGCATAAACATAGCCTGTAATGTAACACCCGAGATCAGTCTAGCAGAGGTAAACCACACAAAACAAAGGTAAATTATTCTAACCATTTTCTAGCATAAATCATGACGAACAATACAGGTTTGGACACATGTGAACGCTTGATTGGTGCAAACCTAAGGAGGCTTGGTTTTAACCAGCCATAGTAAACCTCACTATACAAAAGTAAATAATGGAACTATTTTCTAGCATAAATCATGATCGAGGAACATAGGTTTAGACACATGTAAACCCTTCACTGGTGCACACCTGAGGAGGCTTGGTTTTAACCGGCCATAGTAAATCACAGTATGCAAAGACAAATATTGTAACAATTTTCTAGCATAAATCATGATAGATAAACATAGCTTTAGACACATGTAAACACCTGACTGGTGTACACCTGAGGAGGCTTGGTTTTAACCAGCCATTGTATTTGGACTAGATGATACACCGTGTATAGAAAACGTACAACTGTATTGTTCATTTTGAGATCATTTGTCCCTAGAATAGAAAGAATCATCCCATAGGCCATTAAGAAATACATAACAGACTAGTAAACCATGGACAACTTCAAACAATTTAATCCCTTAAACAAATATACTACAAAAAGAATGCAGATTTTATTGTTTTGGAGAAAACTTCTGATCTATTCATCTTTAATCATGGAAATACAATAAACACCATAAATAATAAAAATTACATCCAGATTCGTAGAACACCTAGATACGACTACAAGCACTGAACCAAGCCGAAGGCGCGCCGTGTCATCTCCCCTTCCTCTTCAGATACGGGCAAAACTTGTTGTAGTAGATAGTATTTTCAGAAAGTCGTCGTGCTAAGACTACATAGAACCAACACACCAGAATAGCTACCGCCGCTGATTAAGAGTGGCGTATATCGGAAGGTTCCAGCCTGAAAACACATGAACATGGACGAACGACAACCAAATCCGAGCAGATCCACCAAAGATAGATCCGCCGGTGACTCACCTCCACACACCCCCAATGATGCTAGATGCACCACTGGGACGGGGGCTAGGCATGAAGGACTTTATTCCATCTTCAAGGAACCACCACATCCTCGCCTTCCTGAGCAGGACAGAAACACTAACAGAACTCAAAAATCCATCTAAAAACGGGGTGCTCCCATTGGCAAGGGTCCGGATCCACCGCGCCGCCATGGCCCAGGCCATGGAGACAAGGCAGACTGATGGCAATGCTGATGGGAGGCAGAGAAACCCTAATCCTTCTTGAGGAGGAGGACAGGAGGAGGCGGCTCATACTAAAGATTTTCAACTCACAAGAATTAGAATAAGCAACCAACAAACTAGATTAAAAAAACTACGAGAAAGGCTCAGTCAAGAGGTAGAGACTTGCTTCCTGTGCCTCTTGAAAAGGAAAAAAAGCGCGTTTTTTGCTTCCACGAGAGGCACAAATTTGCTTCTCGTGCGACACAGGTTTGTTGCAAAGGCTCAGTTATGCCTATTGAAAGAAAAAAAACGTGTCTTTTTACTTCTGCAAAGACACAAATTTTCTTATTGCGGGAACCACTATTAGGAAAAGGCCTACTAGTGGCGCACCAGTTTTGCCTACTAATGGCGCACCACATAGAAGTGCGCCATTAGTAATATTTTTTTTTCAAATTTTTTTTCAATTTTTTTTATTTTTTTCTTTTTTTTAATCTCGGGTCACTATGGCTTAATCTCGGGTTAATATGCTTAATCTTAGGTCAAATCGCACTCCGTGGTCAAACTTCCCGAAAGGTCACCCATCCTCACAGTACTCCAGCCCAAGCACGCTTAACTTTAGAGTTCTATCCAACCCCAGCACCAGCTCACTTCACAGGCACTTGTTAATATATCTACCATATAAATCCTATTAAACCTTATTGATATTTAGAACTTTGTTCATGTTCATGAATGTGATGAAATTTTGAAAAAATATTTCAAACTTCCGTTCATATTACGTATCATGTTTTCAAAAAAAAATCCCGAAAAGATCGAAACTAAATTTTTTTCCTATTACTAGTGGCGCACCTAGCAAACGGTGCGCCACTAGTAAGTTTGAATTTTTTTGCCTCCAGATCTTAAAAGCCCCATAACTTTTTTTCTGTTAGGTTTTTGAGGATTTTGAAAATGTTTAACTTTTTAATCCAAGTTCGTATGCAAAAGTTATGCTCATTTTACAAATTCCAGAGAGATTTTGCAAATAAAGACGAAATTCATATTTGTAAATTTTCCCAACAACTAGACCACATATCACATGGGAAACTTATTTTCTTTTATTTTTTTGACATTTTCATCATTTTTTTTATTTTTTTTTAAACTGAAAAGGCGGTCCAGGGGGTGCGTTCGGGGGAATTTTTGGGCCAAGTTAGTAATGGCGCACCGTGGGATGTGGTGCGCCATTACTAGTAATGGCGCACTATTCACTGGTGCGCCATTACTAGTTTTGAAACAAATAAAAAAAATGAAAAAAATTGAATTTTTTTACTAATGGCGCACCATGAATGTGGTGCGCCATTGCTAGTTTAACTAGTAATGGCGCACTATCCCCTGGTGCGCCACTACTAGTTTAAAAAAAATTTGTTACTAATGACGCACCGTGGATGTGGTGCGCAATTAGTATTTGGACACTAATGATGCAACAACACATGGTGCGCCATTAGTATTTGGACACTAATGACGCACCAACACATGGTGCGCCATTAGTATATAGTAGTGGCGCACCACATGTCTGGTGCGCCATTAGTGTCCATTTCATCTATAGCCCTTTTCCTAGTAGTGAACCACATGTTTGCTTCCGTGAGTGCCTCCCCGAAGGGAAGAAAACAAATGGGTTTTCCTTTTTCTTCGGTGAGAGGCGCAGCTTACCTCTCGGAGGGGGGGGTGCTTTACGCTCGGTGGGGGAGGAGCACTGCTTCCGGCTCGGTTGTTTTTCTTCCTTTTTTTGAGAAAAAGAGGTTCATCGAAACGTATTAACATGGGATCTAGTTTCAAAGATCTCGACGCAAGAAATCCAACGATGAAAATGGTTCACCATTTTGTTGCACGGTTTAAGAGATAAAACACTATGAATAAACGAATCTATGGAAAAAGGGGAAACTTTCAGGTTGCGACAACTGCCACACTGAAGAAGGTGGGTGTGACCTTCGCAAAGATTACCTCTTAATTAGTGATTTTGGATTGGGAGGACTGGTCTGGCTTTTGCTGCATGGCCAGGTGGGCATTGAAGCCCTGTCAATCCTTTTTGCACACCAAGAAGTCCAATAACTGAAGTCAGCTTCCAGCGCCAAGTTATTTAGTCACACCCCCAATGATGCTAGATGCACCACTGGGACGGGGGCTAGGCATGAAGGACTTTATTCCATCTTCAAGGAACCGCCACATCCTCGCCTTCCTGAGCAGGACAGAAACACTAACAGAACTCAAAGAGCCATCTAAAAACGGGGCACTCCCATTGGCAAGGGTCGGGATCCACCGCGCCGTCATGGCCCATGCCATGGAGACAAGGCAGACTGATGGCAATGCTGATGGGAGGCAGAGAAACCCTAATCCTTCTTGAGGAGGAGGACAGGAGGAGGCAGCTCATACTGAAGATTTTCAACTCACAAGAATTAGAATAAGCAACCAACAAACTAGATTAAAAAAACTACGAGAAAGGCTCAGTCAAGAGGTAGAGACTTGCTTCCTGTGCCTCTTGAAAAGGAAAAAAAGCACGTTTTTTGCTTCCACGAGAGGCACAAATTTGCTTCTCGTGCGACACAGGTTTGTTGCAAAAGGCTCAGTTATGCCTATTGAAAGAAAAAAAACGTGTTTTTTTACTTCTGCAAAGACACAAATTTTCTTTTTGCGGGAACCACTATTAGGAAAAGGCCTACTAGTGGCGCACCAGTTTTGCCTACTAATGACGTATTACTGGTGCGTCACTAGTATTTTACCAATACTGGTGCGCCACTAGTATTTTACCAGTACTGGTGCGCCATTAGTATACCAGATACTAATGACGCACCACATAGAAGTGTGCCATTAGTAATATATTTTTTTCAATTTTTTTTCAATTTTTTTAATCTCGGGTCACTATGGCTTAATCTCGGGTTAATATGCTTAATCTCAGGTCAAATCGCACTCCGTGGTCAAACTTCCCGAAAGGTCACCCATCCTCACACTACTCTAGCCCAAGCACGCTTAACTTCAGAGTTCTATCCAACCCCAGCACCAGCTCACTTCACAGGCACTTGTTAATATATCTAGCATATCAATCCTATTAAACCTTGTTGATATTTAGAACTTTGCTCATGTTCATGAGTGTGATGAAATTTTGAAAAAATATTTCAAACTTCCGTTCATATTACGTATCATATTTTCAAAAAAAAAATCCCGAAAAGATCGAAACTAATTATTTTTTCTGTTACTAGTGGCGCACCTAGCAAACTGTGCGCCACTAGTAAGTTTGAATTTTTTTGCCTCCAGATCTTAAAAGCCCCGTAACTTTTTTTCTGTTAGGTTTTTGAGGATTTTGAAAATGTTTATCTTTTTAATCCGAGTTCGTATGCAAAAGTTATGCTCATTTTACAAATTCCAGAGAGATTTTGCAAATAAAGACGAAATTCATATTTGTAAATTTTCCCAGCAACTAGACCACATATCACATGGGAAACTTATTTTCTTTTATTTTTTTGACATTTTCATCATTTTTTTATTTTTTTAAAACTGAAAAGGCGGTCAGGGGGGTGCATTCGGGGGAATTTTTGGGCCAAGTTAGTAATGGCGCACCGTGGGATGTGGTGCGCCATTACTAGTAATGGCGCACTATCCGCTGGTGCGCCATTACTAGTTTTGAAAAAAAATATAAAAAAATGAAAAAAATTGAATTTTTTTACTAATGGCGCACCATGGATGTGATGCGCCATTACTAGTTTAACTAGTAATGGCGCACTATCCCCTGGTGCGCCACTACTAGTTTAAAAAAAATTGTTACTAATGGCGCAACGTGGATGTGGTGCGCCATTAGTATTTGGACACTAATGGCGCACCAACACATGGTGCGCCATTAGTATATAGTAGTGGCGCACCACATGTCTGGTGCGCCATTAGTGTCCATTTCATCTATAGCCCTTTTCCTAGTAGTGAACCACAGGTTTGCTTCCGTGAGTGCCTCCCCAAAGGGAAGAAAACAAATGGGTTTTCCTTTTTTCTTCGGTGAGAGGCGCAGCTTACCTCTTGGAGGGGGGGGGGGGCAGTGCTTTCTGCTCGGTGGGGGGGAGGGAGCACTGCTTCCGGCTCGGTTGTTTTTCTTCCTTTTTTTGAGAAAAAGAGGTTCATCGAAACGTATTAACATGGGATCTAGTTTCAAAGATCTCGACGCAAGAAATCCAACGATGAAAGTGGTCCACCATTTTGTTGCACGGTTTAAGAGATAAAACACTATGAATAAACGAATCTATGGAAAAAGGGGAAACTTTCAAGTTGCGACAAGTGCCACACTGAAGAAGGTGGGTGTGACCTTCGCAAAGATTACCTCTTAATTAGTGATTTTGGATTGGGAGGACTGGTCTGGCTTTTGCTGCATGGCCAGGTGGGCATTGAAGCCCTGTCAATCCTTTTTGCACACCAAGAAGTCCAATAACTGAAGTCAGCTTCCAGCGCCAAGTTATTTAGTCACTAAAAAATTGCCGACCGTTGGAAGGGCATGCTTTGAATCAGGAAGCGCATAATCTTGTAAATTTTTTTGAACATATCTTGTAAAATTTATTGTCTCGCTTCAGCAGGGTGGCCACTTGTGGCTCATATCCCTTCATGACCCCCCTTTGTAACCCTTTGAATATTGTTTCTAAATAATAAAGTTTGGGATCCCTAAAAAGAAACCTAAAAATTGTCTACCAGATTAGGAGACATTAAATTTGGCATGCAGACCATATCATACTGAATTTGTGTGTGTTCACCATCTATCCATCAAACGTGGATGCATGCCATTTATATGTAAGTTTAAAGAGGAAAACAGAAAGAAGAAAAACAGAACTTTTGGAAAGAGATTATCAAGGTTACGAGAAGGCTTATCAGGCTAGCCACACACATACTGATTACCAAGGTTTATCAGCCATTCTCCAGTAGCAAACATTCCAAATCAAATTAGTTAGCTAGGATCACCAGCACTCAAAGTCATCAGGCCCTCTAATGCAAAACAAAACAAAAAAGGAGTAGTTATGGCAAACCACATATCACCTGTACGTACGTCCAGCAGACTAGATCAAAACTGCATCCTCGGATTGATCAACATAGCGTGGCCATCAACAAGTCCAAAATTGTATCCAAAAAGAGGGTCCAGAAATAATATGATATTTAGAGGACTCATAATCTAATTACTCACTTCACCAGGTGTTAGCATTTACCGACAAGCAAACCAGCATGCTACAGACACACTATACCAAACAACCAAAATTTTGTTAGGTGAGAAAAATCCCGGGTTGAAGCCCCTAAAAGCTTGCCAGCTTACGGTGCCAAGCAAAACCATTCTGGTGCAGACGTGCTGTAAGCATTTAAATTTGTTAATTGTCATAAGAAAATTTACGTCAGAACCAGGATTTTAGTTGGCCCTGGCATGCTATAATATGGTCGAAGCCCGTAAAAGCTTGCCAACTTGCGGTGCCAACTCACATCCAAGGAGTGACTTTGTATCTCACAACATTTGCATTTGCATTCCCTCTCTTTAATAACCCCCAACCAAACAAACTACAGTGGAAAGTACCAAATCTTTCTAACTACTTTAAGAAATTATTGGTCTATGTGTGCATTGATGAAACATGGGCGATAGTGCAGCTCTATGAATTACAAACAATGGAGTTGGTTTGAGAAGCTAGCAGAGAGCAAATATATGAGTTTCTTTCTTGGGTGATGCATCATGCATGGCAAGCGTGGACAGAATTCAGCCTGATGAACATAGCTAGCTCAGTGACCATGCTCCTGAATGGCCTTTGATCTCCCCATGCATGCTGAAGCTGCCTAACTAGGATTGAGATGCAACCGGGAGCGAAAGCACACTGCAGGCCCATATGCTGTACACTTGTAGTGTAGGAGTAGAGCATGGTTTATAGTATAGTGAGCAGCCGGCTATATGATGTTATCTATAACCAAGATTATAGCCGACAAGTATAATCGTAAGACATAATTATGTACTCCCTCTGTAAAGATTATAGCCGACAAGTATAATAGTAAGATTATAGCCGACTAGTAGTGATATAAACGCTTTTATATTTCTTTACAGAGGGAGTACTACTTTATTGATACATAACTTGTTTCACTCTCTCAAAACTCTGTAGGAGCACGTCATGTAGTTGGTTATTAATATGTTCAAGCTTGCCATGAACAAAGATGCACCACCGGTGATTGCCACGACACACGTCATCTCAGACCTCAATGCTGGCATCCTGTGTTGTGCCCCGAGCTATGTGACACGCCCTACACATCTTCGAGCTGCAAGGCAAGATTGTGATCGTGGCGAACCCTCATACTTGGTGTATGACCTCGCCCAAGGCGATGAGGCAACACTGCACAAATACATGTGGGTAGAGGTGATGAGCTTGGAGGACCACACCCTATTCCTGAGCCCAGGGTGCTCCATGGCAGTCCATATGTCTCCAAGGCGGTCCATGTGTCAGCTTCTGGTGCGCGAGGTGGGGTTTACAAGAACTGCATCTACTTGCCCAAGCGACATTTGTCGCCCTTCGAGGGTGAGCCCTACATGAAGCGTTTGGACCTCGGTAGTTGCATCGTCTACTCCTGGAACAATGATGTGTGCATTACTTGGGGAGGATCATGTCACATGTATACCATTACCGTTGCAAAGATCGCGGTAACGGGGTTTTTGTATGGTTTCTGCCACCAGAATTTTTGTCTATCGTGGCCAGATTATGTTCACATTTTCATAGTTTTCTTATATGGTTCGTGTTTTCTTAGTTTATACAACCAAATGTCAAAGACAATTCTATGGTGACAAGAGCACCTGATCACACAGAATTTTTGTGTACTATTGTACCATCAAGTGTGGGGTGTTTATTTCTGAACGTAACACAGTATATATGCATGCGAAATACCTTATATTGTGCGGATTTCGTTAGTGAAATCAGAACTAACAAAGTGCCGCTTGTCGGACTTGAGCACAGCCCTTATCTTCAGCATCTGTATCCCTGCCCAAATGCCTAAAACAACAAGGAACAAGCTTTGAACACAATCTAAAAAGTGGACTGGATCACTTTCTTATCAAAACTCACTCTGATTCTTTTCGCCCGGGTAGCCCAATAGATAGCAACCAACCCATTGTACCAAATGTATCACAAATCATGCAAAAGAATATTTATCCCAAAAAAGGGAGATAAGCATGCATCCAAGCAAACCATTCACATGAAAGATCAGGGATAAACGAGGTTTGCACGAGAGATCAACAACTCTAAAAACCACTTTCGCCACCCAACAGCAAGAGGACAGATGATTGACTGATTATGTATTATCCATAAACTTCTTGTTCAATGAAGTATGACAAAACTTTGCCTTTTTTCTGAAAAAAGAAGCTGCATAAATGGCATCCTGGAAAAGCTGCCACGTGATGAGCTTAGAATTTGAAATTCAGTTCTGATTCTCCAACCAGTCTTAGACTCCTGTTATGCTTAAACGACTCCATATCCCACATGAACAAGACTGGAACTTTAATAGTTACCCTACTAGATATTCTCAGGAAATGCTTAATCTCATATGGCAGCCCTCAAAATTTTGCTCCATCTGTACACGTTGTACGTGTTGCGCTAATAAGCCATGGCGACAGGTCGAACGCGCCCGGCGCGTGTATGGGCGCGCGCTGGGTGTGTTGGACGCGTCGGTTCGGCGGCAGGGTCGTGTGTGTGTGCGTGCGTGTGGTGCACGGGGGTGCCCGTGTAGGTAGACACCGTAGGCGTGCGTGTGTGTAGGGTCTGTTGGCGAGCCACTCAGGGCTATTGGGGCTGTTCTGTTGGAGCTCACCGCGAGACGCGCACGTCCGAGCGCATTGCGGGCGCGGCCAGAGCGTGCGGAGCATGGGCACGCTCGCAGGCGAGTGGACGCGTGGGTGCGTGCCCAGGGTGCCGGCTCGGGGCTATAAAGCCGCGTTGTGACGTTGTAACAGACTGACGCATCGAGTTGTTGCTCGAGGAAAAGGAAAGGCCGTAGGCGCGGCGGACGTTCGTAGTCCATCTCACTATTGGGTCAATCCATCACAGCTCAACCCATCACAAGGGTCGAACAATGTTCGGGTAGTTCCACCTCAAGTTGGTGGAGTTGGGGCAACAAAGGAAATGATGCCTTCTAATGTTGATGTTATTACTCCGGTTGATGGAGTTGGGGCAGCAAACGGAATGATGCCTTCTAATGTTGATATTATCACTCCGATCTCCAAAATTGCGTGAACTTCATGTTATGTTATGTTTGAAACCGTTCCTTGTATGTTGAGATCTTGCATCTTGAGACTTGTAAACTTGTGGTCTATTGCTTTTATGCACTATTGCTTTTATGTGGAATGTTTTTCAGAATCAATCATTGCTTCTTTTGTTCAATGATGCCTATATGTGACATGTTCTATGTGTGATGAACTATATGCTGCTGCTGTATATGTTTCGCTGCAGGAAAGAAACAGAAACAGGGAAAAAAGGTTCCTGGGCACACCATTGCCGAGGGCGGCTCTCGGCAATGACTATGAAACTGGACCAGAATGCACCCTTTACCGAGAGGCCTCTCGGTAAATGTATACCAAACAGTATAACTTGACACCTTTACCGAGAGTCCTCTCGCTAAAGGATAATAACCTTTAGCCCTCCTGGCAACTTTACCGAGAGGCCTCTCGGTAAAGGAAAAATGATTGCCGACGGTGGCTCTCGGCAAAGTGTTTTCACGGCTTTTAGGAGAAGTGATGTGGCCCTCCCCTATTGGCTGAGTTTGCCGAGAGTCACACTCGGCAAAGATAGAGTTTGCCGAGCGTGGCACTCGGCAAAGATGGCCCTCGTCCTGTTCGCCTGGTCCCACATGTCAGGAGCTGACACGTATCAGCCACCTACTGGGTGGCTTTGCCGAGAGCAGCTCTCAGCAAAGTTGGCCCTCGGCCTGTTCGCCTGGTCCCACATGTCAGGAGCTGACACGTGTCAGCCACTTACTAGGTGTCTTTGCCGAGAGTGGCACTCGGCAAAGTTGGCCCTCGGCTTGTTCGCCTGGCCCCACATGTCAGGAGCTGACACGTGTCAGCCACCTACTGGCTCTCTTTGCCGAGCATGGGCAAAGAAGGCCCTTGGCATGCTCCCCTGGTCCCACATGTCAGGAGCTGACACGTGTCAGCCACCTACTGGGTGGCTTTGCCGAGAGCAGCTCTCGGCAAAGTTGGCCCTCTGCCTCTTCGCCTGGTCCCACATGTCAGGAGCTGACACGTGTCAGCCACCTACTGGGTGTCTTTGCCGAGAGAAGCACTCGGCGAAGTAGGCCCTCGGCCTGCTCCCCATGTTCCACGTGTCAGGAACCGCCGTCACCGTCTGCTATCCGTTAGCTACTTTATTTTGCCTAGTGGTACTGTTTGGCTCTCGGCAAAGTCTTTGCCGAGTGCCCGTGTTCTGGCTCTCGGCAAACTCCTGTTTGCCGAAGAGGTGTACGCCGGGTGGCTAAAGGTTAGGTACCTTTTAGTAATTGCCAGTTAGATACTCTCATATCTATCCATGCATGAACATCTAGGACGCTCGTTAGGTACCAATTGCCAGTTCAAATACTCCACGAAACGCGTGCGTTATGTAATTTGACCGTTGTCTTACCTGTAGCTAGCACAGACCAACTATAGGAGTTTTTTTTAGTGATGCATCATGCATGCATGGCAAGCGTGGTGCGAAACAGAATCTGGTGAACATGGTCATGCTCTGGCATTCCCTTTTTTATTTCTCCATCCATGTTGAGAGCGAGGCAACCAAAATCTAGCACGCACTTTAATTATCCACATGACCTTTTTGAGAAATTATTGGTACTAGGTGTTTGTGCATTAATGATACATGGGAAATATATAGTGCAGCTCTATAAATTACAAAATGATGGAGTTGCTCCGAGAAGCTACCAGATAGCAACTATTCTTCGAGTGATGCATCACAAGCATATGGGTGAACCTGGTGAACTTGAACATAGCTACCTCATTCATCACTAGCATGGCCTTCTGATCCCTTCATGCACATTGGAGCTAACTACTAGCTAGGATTAGGATTGAGAAGCATCCGGAAGAGAATGCACACTTTTTCTTTACATAGCACACTTCATTTGCCCGTCAGTCAATCAGTACGATGACCATAGAAGGCTCTGTCGGCTAGCCAATTCCATCTTCTCTTTGTCAACACTCCTCTAATTAGACCCATTAACCGCGAGATGTTGGTCATTCACTGGGGGCATCAACTTTGGATTGAGCGGCCATCACCGGATGGACAGGAGGGCCTCGACTTCGCTGTACTCAATGGGCCAGCTGTCAAGCGTTGATTCGTAGGAGAAGAAGACAAACAGTTCGGCTGCACCTATTAAAATACTGTTCATCCAGACTCTCAAAGAATTATTGTAGAAGAGGAGGGATGAATGGAGAAAACAAGGATTTGTCCCCGTTGCAGGCCTGTAATGTGCTGAATTCTTAATTAACTGATGAACATACAAACAAATAGACAGATCTGATGCCGAAAACACAGACCAGTGGGGAAAGTGATTGTCTACAACTTATATATTGTTTCCAAATAGCTCAAGTGCAAGATTACTTATGTAATCAAAGGAAAAACACTACCTAAAGCTCTCAAGCATTAAATTGGACCAATCAACAACCATATGAAATAAGGGATTTTGCAAAGGCCAACCAGTAACATATTGATTTTGATACCATCTCATAAGCTGGCAAATATCATAAAAGTAAAGAGTTGAGAACTATGTAAAAAATGGTGCACTATTTTGTCGTTATAGCGCATTAGGAAAGAAGATGCTACGTCTTGGCAAATTTGACTGCTACGATGCTAATCACATAATTAGAGCGCTATGCCTCGCTATAATGTTGTCACTTGTAGCGTTGTAGCGTGCACATGATGCAACAGTGGACACCTTTGGTTCGCATAAACCTAGCCTGTAATGTAACACCTGAGATCAGCCTAGCAGAGGTAAACCACAGAAAACAGGGGTAAACTATTCTAACCATTTTCTAGCACAAATCATGAGAGGAAAACATAGGTTTAGACACATGTAAACCCTTGATTGGTGCAAACTTGAGGAGGCTTGGTTTCAACAAGCCATAGTAAATCACACTATACAAAGGTAAATATTGTAACCATTTTCAAGCATAAATCGTGATAGAGAAACATAGCTTTACACACATGTAAACCTCGACTGGTGCACATCTGTGGAGGCTTGGTTTCAACCAGCCATAGTATTTTGGGCGAGATGATACATTGTGTATAGAAAACACACAACTATGTCATGGCATTCTGATCTCCCCATGCATGTTGGAGCTAGTTATCTTGGATTAAGAGGCAATTGGAAGCGAAGGCGCACTTTGGTCATAGCACTAACTTTATTGACTGGCGGTTTAATTAGTTTGATGATCAAATAAAGTTCTATCAGCTAGCCAATGCCATCTTTTTATGTTTTTTTTTAGATGCACAGAGTTGACATCTATATCCAAGTGTTGTAGACTTGTTGTAGCCAGGCTTGAGTGTTTTTTTATATAAGTCAGATACACCAGGTTTGAACAATTTGAGGTACTTTTGTAGTACCATAGACACCAAACACGGTAAAGGCCAAGTACTAAATCTTCATAAATTCTTAGAAAATTTGTAGGCTGGGTGTGCATTAATGAAACATGAACAATCATGCAGCTCTATAAATAATTGCAAACCATCGTGGGTAGTGTTGTGAAGCTGACAAGCATATATCAAACAACCATTTTCTTTGTTTCTTTTGAGTAATGTGCTCATGCATAGAACTAAACTGAATTAATGAACATACATAGCTCATAGATTTTCTATTCATCCTGGCATTCTCATCTCCTTGTGGTATGTACATGTGTGTTAAAGTGCTAGCTAGGATTTATAGGCAACCGGGAAGTAAGGTGCGCAAATCATCGTTGTTGTGCCAGACAGAAGTTAGAACAGATAATCGCATCTGCATCCTGGTCATGTGGGCGCTACGTGTAGGGAGAGGAACACATAGCTGTTTGACAACAGGACTACTTCTAGGTCATCAAGCGTCAAATGGAGGATGATCTCTTTTCGTTAGCAAAGATTTAGCTAAGTCTGCGCTTCGCTTTGATCTTTGTGTGGTCACGGTCTGTCAGGGCTGGCTCTATGTTTTGGAAGGACCTAAGGCGATGTCAACGATCTGAGAAAATTAAGGCTACATACATGTACCCAAATTCACTTGCAAAAAGTATTATGAGTTAATTTTCAACCTTATATTATTTGTTCGAGATAAATAATAATGATTGCAGAGCAGTGTCATGTTACGACAAAAAATATTACAAAATAGAGAAATATAACTTGTTTGGTTACCTGAAATAAGAGCCAAATTCCGATGACTCCGTCGACAATATCCTTGTCAATGCATCACATAGTCAAGTCATTCATCTTTCTTGTAACATATTTGACTCAAACCATTTTTAAGTAGTTTCAATTTAGATAAACTTCTTTCAGCTGAACCTACTATCACATTTAAGAGATTCAATGCGCAGCTGAGACATATTTATACCAATCTACTTCCTCCGTATCAAAATATAAGACATATTTTAGGCTAAATTTAGCTTTAAAACGTCTTATATTTTGGCACAGATGTAGTACAATTGTAACAAATGTACACATGTAATTAGAATATTTAAATTTAGAATCCCAACATAACATGATTCAGTGGATCAATGGTATTCCATCATGGAGCACGAGGCCCGCGAGCACAACCTAGATCGCTGCTGGACCAGAGCGCAGCCCATGGTCAGCCGACAAGCGGAGGTATTCCATCACTCTGCTACGATTTCCCTATCACTCAAGCAGGATGGCACGCCGTAACCATGGCCTCCGCTCCTGACGAACCGTTCCTTGGTACTTCCAGGAACGAAGCTAGAAAAAAAGTTTGATGGGGTCATGTCTATGACAGTGGGGTCATCTTTCATAAATGAATAGTTATTAGTACTAAACTAATGAATGATTGTCTAATTTCATTGGGGTCAATTGACCCCAATGCTTACCAAGCAGCTCCGTCCCTGGGTACTTCCGCGGTTTTGCGCGTGACGTCCTAATTAGGAGGCAACCAGAGGGAAGATGGGGACTAGGAGGCTGTGTGTTGAGGTATCCCGCCGGTGGCTACTGGATGGATGGCCCCGGAAGCGAGCATGAGGTCACCGATATGGTTTTTTCAGATCGGTGTGCAAAGACAACCAAACAGTCCATTTTTTTCAGGATTTGTCATGTGAAATAAATTATAATGATTGCAGACGGTGTCACGTCATGACAAAAAAGCTAAAAAAAATAGCAACATGGTATAACTCGTATGGTTATCTCTAGGGAATCCCCAACACGGTTAAAGATTGGTGGATAAATTATCCACGAGTGAAGTTCTGCTAGAAAGGCGCTCGCCTCACTGACCATGCTTGTCTCATGGAAGACTTGGAATGAACGTAGTGCGAGGTCTTTTTGAACGGTTGGCACACCCGTATTTCTTATGTGTCCACAAGAGTAAAACCGCGGAACTGAAAGGATAATGATTTAGACATTTAGTACTCCAAGGAGTACATACTCCTTATCCCAATCTACTCATACATGTTTCTTGTGTCATCTGCAACTCTCCTCGGGGAAGCTGAAGAGTGAATCCCACGTGTGAGTGAAAAATGCGAACACTGCTGGAAACTGACCTCAACTGACAGCTATCGTTTGTGAGCCACTAGTGCCAACTGATTGGACACTTTTTTTTTGCCGGTGCAAGGAGTAACAACGACAGCGCACGTACCAACAATAAGAAGGTCTGTTGCAAAAGAGATGTGCTGGCGTGCACAATGTCTTGCTTGCTCAGCCGCAAACATTCTTCGAGTAATGTTGAGATTCACGATGCCTTCCAAGCCTAATCTTCAAGATGGAATACGGTCGTGGCGATTCTACTCACAAGGTGTGGTGTCAAATTTTTTGAAGGGGATCTGGTCTCGTGCACACAATGCCTTTTCTATGGACTCGGTAGGGCTGGTGGACAACTCCTTACGTTAAGAAAAGGGGGATATATAGACTAGCAACCGTTCTATATATTTCGTCCCGGGAGTTAAATTTGACAAGTGACATACCACACGAGTTAACGGAAAGTCAATTTAACTCCCGGGCCGAAAAAACATTTTGAAATGAAAAAAATCAAGACAATTTTTGTGTGTGTTGTTAGTGACATCCAAATGCTACCTGCATATTTTGAGCCAAAATGGTGAAACATTTTGGCTTGTGCAAAAAACACAAGTTGAACACCAAAGGTTATCCCAAAATATCACCAGCATTTTATTTTTTCCTAACGAAATACCGCTGCTCCGTTTCGCATGAAAATTGTCATGCATGCTTGTGACACTAACACAAACATCTACAAAAAAATTCAGAATTTTTCGAAAACATTTAAGAATTTTTGTTTGTTAATGTTCACCTGGGAGCCAAAACGCCCCCCCCGAGTTAACCGCTAGTTTCCTTTTACACGAAGGAGGCTACTAGGGCTATAAAATGAAATTATAATATATCAGAATAATAATCTCCACCTATATATTTGTTTGCTACTGCTCCCTAGCCGTCGGACGCCGCGCTCCATGCCACCCCTCCCCCGCGCCGCCGTCGGCGGCGGCGGGATCTCATTTTCCTATCTCCTGGTGTGAGGCCGCGGGGGGCTGCTGCTTCGGCCCAGATAGGCGGCAAGGCATGGCGGTGCTGCAGGCCGGTGGCGATGCGGTGCGGCGGAGCACGCAGGCCGGTGGCGGCGCGGCGAGGCGGACCGCTCAGGCTGGTGCTAGAGCGGTGCAATTCACGGACAGAGCGGGGCTTGGGCGGGCATGCGCTCGTGCGGCTGCTGCTGGCTTGCCGTGGCCATGGGCGCATGTGTAGCGAGTCTGGGCAGCTCTACTGGCACGGGGAGTTCCAGCCATCCATCTGCGTGCTCGTGGCTGGGCGTGGATCTGGGCATGGCGAACTGAACTAGGCCTTCCTGCAGACTAGGCATCATGTCATGCACGGTCGATGGCTGTTGGTGTCGCATGTGCGGTGCAGGCCACGCCCGATGGAGGTGCTCCGGTGGTATGCGAATAATGCGATGTGGCGGTCGATGGCTGATAAAGTTATGTTCCGTTCTGCGACCTTTGGCAAAAATGCTATGTGACGGTCGATGTTGATGGAGACATGCCATTGTTGATGAGCGTTTAGGCATCGGCCAACCATTAGTTCGGCGGGGATGGGTGCTGGGCAGCAGCGCATGGTCCTCGGGTTCTTTTTTCTCTAAGATGTTGTTCTGCCAGTTGCTGGCCCGCATGGATCTGGCCGTTGACGAGTTCTGGAATGATCCATCGGAGATCTTCATTGGGTGCTTGACGCCTATGAAGATCTCCGATGGATTGCTCCATGATTGCTGGATTGGATGGGACAAAATTCTGGATTGCTGGATTGGATGGTATTCGATCATGTGGCCCCGATTTTAGCCCAGGTGGCTTCAAGATGGTGTGACGTGATGCTTCAGCAGCTGTTGACATTATGGGACACGTCGGTATTTCAATTGTCATGGTGAAGACAATGCCGGAGAACGTCATGGTGGTTGAGGTCTGAGGCCTTGTAATGGTGGATCGAGTCTTCGTGTCGATGAGGTCTTTTCTTGGTGATTCATTACTCGTAGAAGCGGCATAGGCATGCGGGGGCGACAACACATGCGGAGTACAGTATCTTAGCTTTGAGGGTGAAAACCCAAGGCCTGACGTTAATTGCTTGTGTCTGGCAGTGACCTTGTTGAAGGAATTGTTTTGAGAGTGCGGATCTTCTCTAGGGTAAAAACCTAAGATCAATGATCGGGCGATGATGGTGCTTGTGCACTATTTCCTTCTTGGAGGCGTCGCTTTTGGAGAGTTTGGACTTCGCGTGTTGTCTAAGTTGTGGTTCGTGCTGCAGCTACTAGGAATTGCTCATTGTAGCGGGTCTTTGTTTTTTTTTTCTTCTTCTTCTTTTTTTCTTTTGACTGTGTGCATCCGTAATGTCTTTACGATATCGAAGGATAGGGCGCCCCTATCTCACTAACCAGATGACGCGGTGACCAACTGGTGCCCTACTCCTAGCCCATGATCGCTCTACAAGCAAAACATGTAAACATGGCTAACCGTGGAATTTAAGCCATTAATAGGATTACTTGTTAGTGCCACATGTTGAATTATTATTTTTCTATATATTAAATGGATAATTCATTTTGTAGTTAATATATTAGAACTTAACAATATATGGTGTGAAATAGGATCTCATTTCATGCTTTCTTACTGACGCTTTACGTGCATCTTTATTTTTTTGAGCGAGAGCAGCAGGTGTACTGCTGATGCACTATAAGGGCAATACCTCAAGTTATAGAGCTTGTAACAAGGGGGGAAAGAAGATAAAAAGTAATTGAAACATCTAAATCAATCCGGGTCTTGGTATGTGGCACTAACAAGTAATCCTATTAATGGTCTTGGGTTGTTACAACTCTGATCTTACCTTATCTTCTTACGGAGGTTCAATCTATTCATGAGAAATCGTTATCTTCAATAATCTTCTAGGAAACTGACAGCTAAATTTGATAACAAAACTTTTTTGATATATAAATTTTTTAATAACAAGTTAGAGGAAAAGAGCATCTATTTTCATAAAAAATTAGTATGCAACCCACACAAAAAATTACATATATAAAATAAGGGTAGTACAATTAAATACACCACTTGACCTAATGTTGGAAATTAGCATAACACTAAAACCGATTATTTAATATTTTCTCTCTTTTCTCTATTTCCACATATCAACAAAAATCGTCGATAAGGATCGGGTAGGGCAAGGAATGGGAAAAGGGTGTGTGATACTACTAAGTCTCATTCTTATATTATGGACAAAGGTAGTAATCTCTTTTCTTCTCCCGTTGCAACGCGGGCCCATGTCCTAGTATTACTTTATCAAAATTCCAGATCAAATGTACGTGAAACTTTATAAGTAGGGAGATGCATGCCACAGTTGTGCCCACATGTTGAGTTATGCATGCATTGCGCGTAGTTGAAGCGACTGAAGAAGCCAGACCCATGCATGTGCCGTTGCACGAAAGTTTGATTGCTTCCAACTACTTCTACTGCTGCTTATCAATTACATGATGTTCATCATGTTTGTGTGTGTGTGTGTGTGTGTGTGTGTGTGTGTGTAGTCAGATATCATATACGGCATATATCTGTAGTGCTTAATACTAACATACATCAGTCTTAGTCTGACTGTCTGACTGCTAGTTCTTACAGCAAATCTTACCTATACTAACATCAAAATAGATCCTCTTTACACTGATGCGTGTGGTTTCATCACATTCTGGCTATTGAGATGGGCTTGGAGGCACTTGGAATTCAGGGGATGCATGGATATGCCATGGGACTCGACAGACGATTATTTGTTGTCGCTCTGCTTCGTCGGAAATACGGAAGTTACCCGTACCATGGATGGTCACATTGTCGGTTTGTTTACACAAGACTCAACAACACTGTGTGCCTGAGCGTGGCGGTGGTGTGCCAACGAGCTTGCTGCTTCACCTTGAGCACAGGCTGTCGCGTGCGAATATTAATACAGATTGTCAAAGTAAATGGTGTGGCTTAATTTGCTAGACCACACTGGATTTTTCAGTGTTCGTCATCAAACCTCGGGTGTTTATTTCTGAATGTAGCATTATAAATACATGCCAAATCTCAGGACTGGATTAATTTCATCAAACCACGGGTGTTTTATTTCTGAACGAAGCTAACTCCAACAGCTATCATATATACTCTATTATTGAAGGCAACGAAAACTCATGATCCCTTCACAAAGAAAGCTCACAACCAACTGAACAGAAAAAATGATGAATGCTGGAGTTGGCATGATACTCAATTTTCTCATTCCTCATTTAATTATGTGTCACTGCAGCAAAAATGACTAGTTGACATGCATAATACTTGCTATGATACTCGCATTATGACCAGCCTTAGGACAGCGGCCCAATTAGAGAGAAGTGGAGATTCGACGGCCAAAATCTTCAAATGCACTGTGTAGAATTTCTGGGAGCGACATGCTAATCACAACGGCCAAGCCAGTGGGTCGCCTTCTGCGTCGACAACTCCCTGAGTGAGAGGGCTTGGCTTAGGCTCTGTTTATTGTCCTAAATATCCTAGAAATTAGTGACTTTGTATTTGAGAACATCTAAATTTCCCTTCTTCTTTTAATTACCCCCAACCAGACAAACTATACAAGAAAGTACCAAGTCTTCATAACTTGTCTGAGAAATTGTTGGTCAGTGTGCAATAATGTACACGTGCTTTAGTGCATGCACCTCTATAAATTACAAATGGTGGAATCATTTTGAAATGCTAGCAGAGAGCAACGATGGGAGCTACTTTTCTTTTCAGGATCCATATGCATGCCAAGCACGGAAGTAAACTGAACCTAGCAAACAAATCTAGCGTATTGATATGGCGCTCTGCGATGGCCTTTTGACCTCTCAATGCATGTTGGAACCGGCTAGCTAGGGTTGAGAGGTAACGGGAAGCCAAGGCGTACTTCCTTGAAAGAATTGACTTCATCGTGTCTCTTGTCAACCACATCTAGGTGATTAGTAACTAGATCCGGTGCAACTACTAGTGCAACTTCCTACGGTGCTGGCAAATCAGTAAAGACCATCACGTCAGTATCCCCATCGAGCAGCTATATCACCACCGTCTCTGGCAACTTTGCAATCACTTCGAGTCCATAGACAGAGATAAGACAAGTCTTCGCAAGATTCTGGATTCAACATCACATACAACTTTTTATTAGTGACATGAATCAGTGCAAGTATAGTACGTAGTTGTACATTTATACATCTTCTCACGAAGCCGGTGGCCACGCCGAGCCTTGTCACTCCTTTTTGCACTCCAAGAAGCCCAATATGTGACTGAAGCCAAGCTTTTGGTGCCAAGTCATTCATTCACAAAAAATTGTCGACCAGATTAGGAGATCAGGAGACATTACATTTGGCATGCAGACAATATCATGTTGAATTTGTGCATGTTCGCCATCAAACATGGTGTGTTTATTGCTGAACGTAAAAGGATATTTATATGTAATTTATATCCATCAAACGTGGACGCATGTCATTTATATGTAAGTTTAAACAGGAACAGAATAAAACAGATTATCAGTAACGATCCTCACTAGCTAGTCTTGGAAGTCACTCTTAATTCGCCTGATGTGGATACATTTGTAGCTAGCTACGGTTCCGCAAGAAAAGGGGGTCGGGGGATAGAGCCAGGAGGTGGGAGGAGAGTCTCGCCCAGCGGCGCCGTTGGTTCAGTGATCAATCGATGCCCTAGCTAACTCACAGCACACCACACACTGCTTAAGTAGCTACGATGCCCACTCGGGTCCAACCACTCGCTGGTTGGGCTTGCCTTTCCTCTTGGGCCATCCAGCTGAGGTTGGGCTTCCTCCATGGGGCTGGCATGTTGGCGTTCCCATGACATTCCTGCCCCCTTCAGGTTTTGCTTGTCCCCAAGCCAACGCTCGGGGAAACCTACTCCGAGCGGAGCGCCTCTTCGTCTTCCCAAATTGCCAGAGAAGCAGGGAATCCGGACCATTGCACTTGTACCTGAGCGACTTGGCGAACCCCTCGCGTGGTGGAGCACCATTGCAGAATGCTGGCAGGGACTTGAAAAGGAGGAAGATCCTCATCTAGGACTGGAAGCTCCGGCATGATCTGAGTCGTGGGTGGCACATCCACCCGCAGCTGCGATACGTGGATGACGGGATGAATCTTGGCGCGCTCTGGCAAGTCCAGTCGATATACCACCTCCCCTACTCGGTTCAGCACCTGAAAGGGCCCGAAGTAGCGAAAAGCCAATTCAAGTGCGCTTCATTATGAAGGTCAGGTACCAGGAAAAACATCTTAACTATTTTCATGGAACATCAGTTACAAGTGTGTTCTTACCCATCGCAATTTGATGTGCCAATACATGGTCGAGAAAAAAGAGAGTAGTTAACGATAACTATAAAATTAAATAAAATTTAACAAAAACTTTGACACAACTATAACAAAAATGAAAATTAACAAATAAAGAAAATGAAAATGAAATAAAATTTAGAACAAAACTTTGACAAAACTATAACAAAAATTGCACCTTTTATAATGAGTAAGAATACACTATAATGGTGAAATTTTCGCACTCTATTATAATTTGCGCACATAGTACTTACATGTATACATTTACACACATTCAACATCTGAGAACACACGAAGTTAAAAATTTTGACAAAAAATATGAAATAGAAAAATACTAAAACTAACATAGGCATGGAGGCAGAAGCAAAAACTAGCAGGGAAAGCCACACACACTAAAAGTGGCATGCATTCTATTCATGCACGTGTGTGCAAGAGTCACCAACCGGAGACATGCACGCATGGAGGCTGCGTCATGCACTCAACAAGAAAGGGAGAAATCTACGGAAGAAATTATAGGGTCAGTTAAATCCATGGTGATCTTCCACACGTATCACAAAGCACTTGAATCAACGGCCATGAAATCGACGGGCCGAAATTAAAAAATCAGTCACCTGACATATAGCTTTTTTTTTTTAGACAAACTCGCGAAACTTTTATTCAACCGTCACAATGTTTACAGGGACGAACAAAAGATCGCCGGGGTGGCCTAACCAGACATGGCGGCCGGTCCCCAACGTTAATGCATGCTTTGCGAGATTGTGAGCCTCAAAGTTCGAGGATCTAAATTCATGACTAAAAGAACACGAAGAGAAAAAACGAGCTCTATCCGTTATTTCATGTACCACTGCTCCATATGCTGCTGTCGTTCCTCCTTTGATCGCCTCCACCGCTGTCATGCAATCTGAGACGATGAAAACTTTCTGCTCGTACAAATCCTCGGCAAGCGCCAGCGCTTCCCTGGTAGCTAGAACTTCAAGCACCTCCGGGTCCTCTATGTTGTTGAAGACAACTGCCGAGGCCCCCAAATACACACCCGATGCATCGCGGAAACGGCTCCCACAACCCCCCTTCCACCAGCACGCGGCACAGCCGCATCGACATTAATCTTAGCATGATCATTCGGTGGTGGTTGTCAAGCAGTTGGGCGAGCCCTTAGAGTTGCCGGTGACCTGTCAATAGGTTTCTGTATGTGCTTCAAATCAGCCAAGTAGCTAGTGACAAAACCATGAGTAGCGAATGGAGTTTTGTAAATTCCTTCATGGATTCTCTTTCTCCTCGCTGCCCAAATCGCCCATAGTGTGACAATCATGGTAGTGAATTCCTCTCGAGGAAACGATTCACTCATCAGAAAGAGCCATCTCTTTGCCTGATCATCTCTATGCATACACATGTGCTGCACCATATCCTCATTTGATAGAGTCCACACGCACCGGGCGTAGTTGCAGTCAAGAAGAGAATGGCGCCAGTTGTCATCTGCTCCACATAACGCACATACATGCGAAGATGACATGTTTCGACGATGCAGAACATCACTGGTAGGAAGTGAATGATGAGCGAGCCTCCATGTGAATATTTTCAGTTTTGAAGGAACTTGCAATCCCCAAATAGATGACCATCCTTTGGATTCTTTGCTGGACATATCCTCGGCCTCATCTACCCAGTCCTCCCGTCCCATCTTCATCTTATGGATCAATTTGTAAGCTGATTTTACTGAGAAACGGCCCCCCGGATCGCCCGACCATGCCCAAAAGTCGTCCACTTGTCTAGTACAGAAGGGGATCTGCAGGATTGCCTCCGCGTCAGCAGGAACAAATACTTGGTGTACTACCTCCTCTCTCTCCAGCATGCCATGGTTGGTTCGATCAGATCGCTTACCATCTGTGGTGGATCAGCTACCCGAGGCGGAAAAGGTTTCATTAGGCCACTTCTCGGAAGCCAGTTATGATGCCAAATTCTGGTCGTTGCTCCATCGCCAATGCGCCTGATGATCCCATGGTTCAATACATTTCTTCCATCAATAATAGCTCGCCAGACTTGCGATGGATGGGGGCCTAACTCCGCCTCCAATAAGGTCGTCAATGGGTAGTAGACTGCCTTGAGAATGCGAGCACTTAGGGATTCAGGTTCTTGTAAAAGTCGCCAAGCCTGTCTTGACAGTAGGGCAACGTTGAAGATCTCAAGATCTCGAAAACCCAGCCCCCCTAGGTCCTTTGGCCTTGTCATGACACCCCACGAGACCCAGCATGGCTTCCTTCTTCCTTGTTTGCTGCCCCACCAAAACTGCCGTATGATCGATGTTACACTCTCGCAAACTCCTCTAGGAAGTCTAAAGCAAGACATTGAAAACACTGGGATCGCTTGCGCAACCGATTTGATGAGGACTTCCTTTCCACCAACCGAAAGCATTTTCTGCATCCATCCTCTTACTTTCTCCCACACTCTGTCCCGAAGGTACTTGAACGTGCCATTTTTTGAGTGACCGACATCCGTTGGCAGCCCTAAATATCTGTCACTCAAAGATTCATTCCTGACATATAGCTAAAGCGGTCTCTATCACACTATACATGGTTACCGAGTTGGGCCTTGGTGGACACCACAGATTCAATCCAGGGTATGGGAAATATGGAAGTCAGTGTTCGGTCCACATAGAAATTGCTTGTTCCTGGGTGGTTACGCTGCGGGCTCGCTGCTGCAGCCTCCTGCAGATCATGCTCATGTCATTGTGGCTGCCTTCTTGGCTCCTACTCCTAGTCTTTTTTTTGAGTGATTCCTACTACTAGTCTTTTTTTTGAGTGATTCCTACTACTAGTCTTTTTTTTGAGTGATTCCTACTCCTAGTCTTTTCTTTTTGAGTGATTCCTACTCCTAGTCAGCCCTACGGCTACGAGCGCTAGGTCGTTGTACAGGCGCTGACGCGCACGGTCTCTTGGGCCGGCCCATTCACATGAGAACTTGATTCGCTCGATCGCTCTACAGTAAATTGCTCGCTTAATTTGTAGACTGAAAAAAATGCTAGGACTGTTGTTCCATTGACCGTTTAGCCCTGTTGACTGTCGACTTCTAAATTATTTCAAAAAAAATTGCGAATAAAAATAATTCACATATTACAAAAAAAGAGGATGAATTTCAAAAGTTCATCAATTAGTTAAGAAAATGCAATTTTTTTAAAAAAACTATATATATTTGAAAAAAAAATCAAAATTTCATGAATTTTGGAACAAAAATCACATCAAATTTGAATAAAGTTCACCAAATTGTATAAAAACTTCATTGATTGTCAAATTTGGAAAAAAATCATCAATTTGAAAAATAATCACCGATTTTGCAAAAAAAATCATCTGATTTGAAAAAGTTCATCGAATTTGAAAAAAATCACCGATTTGCCAAAAAGTTCATCAAATTTGAAAAACTCACCAATTTGGCAAAAATTTCATCAAATTTGAACAAAGTTCATTGAATTTGAAAACACTTCACCGGTTTTGCAAAAAGTTCATCGAATTTGAAAAAAATAATCATTGATTTTTAAAAAATTGTCCATCCATTTTTAAAATCAATTCACCGATTTTGCAAAAACGTTCATCAAGTTTGAAAAAGTTCATTGTTTTTTGGAAAAAGTCCATCAATTTTGAAATTCAATTCACCGATTTTGGCAAAAAGTTCACCGAATTTGAAAAAGTTCATCGATTTTAAAAAGAAGTTCAACAAATTTGAAAAAAATCATCAAATTTCTAAACAATTCATTGAATTTGAAAAAATCTTCATTGATTTTGATAACCGTTAATCGAATTTTAAAAAATATCATCAATTTTGAAAAAAAGTTCAATGAATTTGATTTTTAAAAACAATTCATCGGTTTTGAAAAACATTCATCGACTTTGAAAAAAATTCATCAATTTTGAAAAACAATTAACCAATTTTGCAAAAAAAAAAACTCATCAAATTTTAAAATTTCCATCGATTTTGAACAGCATGCAACCTCTTCTTGTCATATAGAGTAAATTAGCTACTCTTGCCAGACATCAGCACATGCATGGTTACTTAAATTTGATGTACCCTATAGAGAAGGAAGTTAGTCTATATGGCAAATTTTACCATGCTCCTTCTTACTTCCCCTTTTCACATGAGAGGTAAGAGTCCATAATAGATCTGAGCCCTTGATTTGATTAACTAGTGATCAGATTTACTCTTACCTTCTTACCTCCCATATGAAAAGAAGGGGTAAGAGGGAGCATGTTAAAAGTTCATAGACGACAATATAAACATGCATGCCATTGCTAGCGACAAGTAAGTATAGCATCTTTACTGCCATGCTACTTACTTAATTCCAAGTAATATAGTGTATCCTCAGAAGAATCCCTCAATTGCCAGTTCAAATACAACACCAAACGTGCTACTCCCTCCGTTCCTAAATATTTGTCTTTCTAGAGATTTAACAAGTGACTACATACGGAGCAAAATAAGTGAATCTATACTCTAAAATATGTCTATATACATCCGTATGTGGTAGTTAATTTGAAATCTTTAAAAAGACAAATATTTATGAACAGAGGGAGTAGTTAGATAACAATTGTGTTTTGTAATTTGACCGTTGTCTTACCTGTAGATAGCACAGAGCAACTATAGGAGTATTTTTTTTAGTGATGCATCATGCATGGTAAGCATGGTGCGAAACAGACAGAACCTGGTGAACATGGTGATGCTCTGGCATTGCCTTTTTATCTCTCCATCCATGTTGGGGCCAGCTAGCTAAGAATGAGAGGCAACCAAAATCATGGACGGACTTTAACTGTCCTCGTGACTTTTTTGAGAAATTATTGGTAGGTGTTTGTGCATTAATGATACACGGGAAACAGTGCAGCTCTATAAATTACAAAATGATGGAGTTGCTCTACCAGATAGCAACTATTCTTTCAGGGATGCATCATGCATCACAAGCCTTGGTGAAGCTGGTGAACTCGAACATAGCTACCCCATTGATCACTGGCATGGCCTTTTGATCTCTTCATGTATATTGGAGCTAACTACTAGTAACTAGCATTAGGATTGAGAGGCATCCGGGATAGAATACGCACGTCGATCACATTGCCGACTTCATTGGCCTGTCCGTCAATTAGTAAGATGACCAGAAAAGCCTCTGTCCGTTAGCCAATTCCATCTTTTCTTTGTCCACACCCCTCTCATTGTATCCATTAACCGCGAGATGAAAGGAGAAAAATACATTCAGGCACGACCACATAGACTTGTATTGAATTTTGTTAAAACGAAATATGTTTGAAATTTCAAAAAAAAAAGTTTAAATCTTTCGCTTCCTGTAGTTTATATAAACTGAGCTGTGAGATTTAGACAACAAAATTGATGAAAGGAGAAAACAAGGATTTTTCACCGTTGTAGGCTCCGCATGCACCCCACAAGCTCCGCATGCAATACATTCAGGCACGGCCACATAGACTTGTATTGAATTTTGTTAAAACGAAATATGTTTGAAATTTCAAAAAAAAAAAGTTTAAATCTTTCGCTTCCTATAGTTTATATAAACTGAGCTGTGAGATTTAGACAACAAAATTCATGTACTACAGTTGGTAGGGACGTGGTTCACTCTCGTTAGGTTGCATTGGCCATGAGCTGTGGTTTGACTGCTGTAGGTCGCGCGGGTTTGATTCCAACATGCTGCGCTTTTTGTTGTGGCTTTCATCAATTTTGAAACAAAAATCACGTCAAATTTGAAAAAAAAGGTCATCTAATAATAATAAAAGATCATCGATTTCACAAAACATTCAGCGATTGTCAAATTTGGAAAAACTTCATCGATTTTGAATACTAATCACCTATTTTGCAAGAATCATCGAATTTGCAAAACGTTCATCAATTTTGAAGAACAATTCACCGATTTTGCAACAAAAACCATCGAATTTGAAAAAATTTCATTGATTTTGAAGAATAATTCACCGACTTTGCAAAAGAGTTCATTAAATTTGAGAAACAATTCACTGATTTGGCAAAAAGGTTCATCGATTTTGAAGAACAATTCACCAATTTTGCAAAATACTTCATCGAATTTGGAAAAAGTTCATCGGTTTTGAGAAACAATTCACTGACTTAGCAAAAGACATCATCAATTTTGAAGAACAATTCACCGATTTTGCAAAAAGTTCACTGGTTGTGAAAAACAATTCACTGATTTGTCAAAAAGCTCATCGATTTTCAAGAACAATTCACCGATTTTGCAAAAAAGTTCATCGATTTTGAAAAACAATTCACTGATTTGGCAAAGAAGCTCTGAATTTGGAAAAAGTTCATCGATTTTGAAAGCCAATTCATTGACTTTGCAAAGACTTCATCGAATTTGAAAAAACTTCATCGGGTTTCAAAAACAATTCGCCGATTTTTCAAAAGAGTTTAGCGGTTTTCAAAAAAGTTCATCGGTTTTGAAAAATATTCACCAATTTTGCAAAAAAGTTCATCAATTTTGAAAAAGTGTTTCATCGATTTTGAAAAACAATTCACTGATTTGGCAAAAAGCTCATCGATTTTGAAGAACAAGTCACCGATTTGGCAAAAAAGTTCATCCATTTTGAAAAATAATTAATTGATTTTGCAAAAAAGCTCCGAATTTCAAAAAAGTTCATCGATTTTGAAAAACAATTCACCGATTTTGCAAAAGAGTTAATCGAATTTAAAAAAATCATTGGTTTTCAAAAAGAATTCACCAATTTTTGAAAAAAGTTCATCGATATTCAAAAAAGTTCAACAAATTTGAAAACAGTTCATCGGATTTGAAAAGAGTTCATTAGTTTTCTATACCACAGTGGGTGTTTGCTTCTGCATGTAACAGAGTATAAATACATGCAAAATACCAAAACGTAATTCAGTTGAGAACAAAAACAATGCAGCATTGACTACATTGTTATCTATTGGTGCTAAATTTTGACAAGCTTGAATGCCTGGAAGATGAGGTCTCATTAAACTAAAATAGAACAAAACTAGAGTACATCAACCAACAAACTGGATCAAGTCTGCCACCTCCTCGAACTGAACGACATCCAGACAAGTTCACTCTGAACGACATCCAGACAAGTTTACTGATAGATACCAGACAGAGAGCCAAACCACTCTTCTTCAGCAATTCTCCAAGGTTCGTTCCAGCCACGAACAACATCGTCACTTGCTACAAACCACCTATGGAAAACAGTAAAATTTCTCATTTTCCAAATGTTCAGAACAACGAAGCCAACACCTCTGATTTACTATTATAACATACTCCCTCTGATTTAGTATAACTTGGAGTACATCAAAACATAAAGAAAAATGTAACTCGGCTAAGAACCAACAAATGCAGCATTGTCATCTATAGGTGCTGAATTTTGACAAGCTGGAACGGCTGGAGCAGGAGGTCTTATTAAACCATAAGGTGCGAATGTAAACGGTAAACATATGCGCAGCAGCAGAAGTGGGGAGTTACTACCGAACAAACTTATATAGCACACGGTTCCAACAAAATTTATGCTGGGCAGAAATACCAACAGATTTATGGACTGAACGACATCCCAACAAGCTCACTGATAGATAGCAGACAGAGAGCCAAACCACTCTTCTTCAGCAATTCTCCAAGGGCAGAAAGCCATGGTCCGTTCCAGCCTTGGAAAAACATTGTCACTTGCCACCAACGACAGCCTATTAAAAACAGTGAAATTTGTCATTTTCCAAATGATCCAGACCAACAAAACTAACACCTGAGATCAATCTAGGCAGACTGGAAACCACACTAAACAGAGGTAAATATTCCAACCGTTTGCTAGCATAGATCATGATCTAACAACATAGCTTCAGACACGTGTAACTATGTAAGCCTTGATTGCTCAAAACACGTGTAACTATGCGACAATGCACAGGGTGTGCCTGAACATCCCAAAGTCATGGGGCACACTTATGCCATCGGTGCAAGCCAATCATCACCCAGAATGCATTAAAAATATAAAATAGAGATTTTAATACAATGTAGAATGACCTGTTCTCATTTACTTAGTTCCAAGTGTTCGATAGCATGGCACGGCATGATGATGAACAAGTTCACAACAAAGGCATGGTTTCTTCTCTACTACTTCCTCCGTCCCATAATGTAAGATGTTATTACAATCAATATATGAGTACATTGGTTGTAACAACATCTTGTATTATAGGACGGAGGGAGTAAATGATAACTTTAGCATATCAGGATTCAAATTATCAGTTTCATCAAGAGTTAGCAAAGACCATACCATCATCTAACAGAGCGGATAACCAACATCAACTTAGGCAAAGTACACTGAAACAGGAATTACCAGCTTTCAACAAAATGAAAACTTTGTTGCACCATACACAGTTTACCAATTCTCATAGCCCATTCTTGGTTCATGTAAATCTGAATCTAGCCGGCACTTCCCCTTTGCAAGCAGCCGCGTAGTCCTCAGCGAGGTGTGGTGCGGCTTCCTTGTGAGGGCATATGAACTTTTCCGTGAAAACCTTCTCAGTCCTAATCAGTGATGTATAGTAGCTCCGCCCGTGCTCTAGCAATCCATTTTCCTTGAGAAATTTCACAACATAGTAGCGGGGCCTGAGCCGGCCCTCCAGGCTGTAAGTGAGCATAACGGGGCGATGAGCAATGTAGGCCGGCTCCAACCCCACCTCAGAGATAAGGAACTCTGACATACGCTGCAGCACATCATGTGACCTTGTCAGCAACACCGGAGCCTTGGACACGGCAATGCCAACCTCGGTATCTGACCACCTAAGTGTCTTCTTCAAGTAGTCCAGTTTGGCAGTGATATTGTGCTGGCTGAAGTATGAGACGGCGTGCAGCGCTTGCCTGAACATTCCAGAGCCACGAGGCACACCTATATCTTCGGCGCGCGCAACCATCGTCACGACACGCCCTGGTTTGGCACAAAGTATCCTCGGTACACGGGTGAAGAGCTTGGCAATATCACAAGCACCTAGCCCGCACTCTGCTAGGAGCTTGACATTGGGCTTGACAACCCTCTCTAGGTCGGAGCGGAGGAAGCCGGAGCCGTGTTTGAGGGGCCGGAGCAAGTTGTCGATGGAGCCCAAGAGCGGCAGGTAGTACTCTAGCTTGGAGACGACGGATCTGCGGCGGAAACTGTCCGGGGCAAGCGAGATGAGGCGCGCAGTCTCAGCATTTGACAGGCCGAGGCCGGTCAGCCCAGCGACGACGGGGTCCAGAGTTCTCTCCACGCCGGCGCAGAGGAAGAGCGGGTCCCTGGCGACGAGGGCGGCCACGTCGGCGCCGGAGAGGCCGAGGCCGGCGAGGAAGGCGAGCACGGCATCGGGCTTGGAGGGGGACCTGAGGTGGGAGAGCTTGGCGGAGGCCTTGAGTGCCTGGGCCCGGGTGAGGCCGCAGGTGCCGACGAGGTAGTCCTCCACGGCGAAGCTAGGGTTCGGGGAAATGGCGGGCGTGGCGGCGGAGAGGAGGCGGTGGAGAGAGAGGAGTGGAGAGGTGGAAGGATCTGGTGCCGCGGAGAGGAGATGGGAGAGGACGCGCTGCCGGAGGAGGAGGAGCATGACGCCGGGACGGCGGGCGGCGGCGGCGGCGGCGGCGGCGGCGGTGGGGAATTCCAGTGGCGTTGGGTGCGGCGTGAGTCTCCTCTGATCTGATAGTGTGACTTGGCTGAGCTACTAAAGTAATCATCCAATCTCTGCCATCCAACTAACATCCAACGGCCACCAGAATGTGTGGGGATAATAACTTGGCTGAATAATTATCTCACAACAAAATTCTTCTTCTCTTTTTCTTAAAAAAAAATCTCCAGGTCAGAAAAAGTTATTCTTATCTTTTTGTGAAAACTGATATGCAAAGTGAAAGTCTTCTATTGTATTGTAAAATGTTAAGATGCAACAGTAGCAATTTTCACGCAATGTGTGGGGATTGCTACGACAATAAGGAGGTTCGTATTTGATCATTGTTTTCGTTATTTTTATCAATCCGCACGTGTGCTAGCAAAGTATAGTTATTATTATGAAAATCCAATACGCAACCGCTTCCTCCCTAAAGAAATTAGACTTCCTTTGCCTCCCGTCGGCGCCGGCACTGGTACGCCTCGTCTTCGGACTCCGGTGGCCTTAGGGCCATGGAGATATGGTGGATCCTGGCTTTTTGCCAGTGAAAGGGTTTGTTTTTAGATGTTTCTTTGAGTTATGTTAAGATTTGTGTCTTGCTTATGTAGGTAAGACGCGCGGCGGCTCCCTGAAGATGGAATAAAGTTCTCCTTGCCTAGCCCCCGCCCCGGTGATGCCTCTAGCATCGTCGATGGACATGTGAAGATGTGTCTCCGGCAGCTCTATTTTTGGTGGATGTCGTAGTGGGTGCACGGCAGATGCCAAATGATGGCTAAAGAGAGGGATAGGCTCGAGGGCACCAGTAGGATCCAGAGGCGAGGTCAACATGAGGCGAGCGAGGGACGCAAGACATACCCAGGTTCGGGGCTCTCCGAAGAGATAATACCCCTAGTCCTGCCGAGTGTGGTTTATGTGTAGAGGGTACAAGCTTGCTCCTAGAGCTGTCTTGAGGAGGGAGGAAGACAGGCCAAAGCATAGGCTGCTCCTTCTCCTTGTATGTGTGTGTATTCTACTGATGATTGCCTCGCCCCCGTGCATGGAGGCCTCCTGGGGGGTTTTATAAATCAATCCCCCAGGGTTACAATGGTAAAGTTACATGGGCGAGGGGCTGGGATGTCAGCGTCTCGGAAGCCGGTGCTGGGGCCCGTCGTGTGCCAGGATTCGCCGGGTTCTCCGAGCATGGGCCTCGTGCACCAGGGGGCACTTTTCCCGTCTTGCCGTGCGTCACCGAGTGGTCAAGCCGGCTTGGCTACAGTGGCGCGTCGCCTGGTCATTGTCGGCTTGCGTCAACAGGATGGGTGATGCACTGTAGCCACGCCGACTCTGGTCAACGGGGTAGGTGGGCCACTGTTGCCACGCTCCTGCCGGTCAACGCCCTAGGGTGGGTAGGAGCGGGTCGAGTCTGTATCACCGCGGAACAACTGCAGCATCCGGATCTGATCTATCTACTCGGCAATTCATCCGGTGACTTCACGGTCACCAAAGAAGCCCCAAGAAGCATCAAACATTTCTGATGAGATCCATGGAGCTATTCTGAGATAGCAAGCTCTAGCTCCCAGTGCGACTTCATAAAAAGCAATCAAAGATAAGACCGAATAAAATGAAACGCACGTGGTGATCATTATAGTGGTTCCTTCAGATCCTAGAAAACGTCCGAAAAAACCGGCTACGGAACTACCGAGCAAAGGCAAAAAGACAATAAGTAGATACATAAGATCGAGTCTCTTAGAAAAAATCAGACAACGGGCCACTGTAGCCACGCTCATCCCTTCATGGGGACTTGTTCCATCATACGCCTTGGATGGGACTGGAGTTGGCCCGCGGCCGGGCTGAGGGACGCACTGTGGTTGCGCTTACTTGTTGAAGAAGTCTTGACTTGCTGGGTCCCACCGGCATGCTCTAGCGAGTCTGGCCGGGTTGCGGAACCCGACCAAGGGCCATACGGATTGAGAGGCATTGCTAGCCCCGATGTTTTTGAAAAGGATCCGGGTTCCGTTGCCTGCCCGGGGTTCATCCCCCCGATAGTGGATTTGCTCGAATCTAGTCGTCGTTCATCTATGTTCTTGTGTTTTCAGGTTGGATCATTCCGGTCTACACTACTCTTCATCAGCTGCAGTTGTTGTTCTGGTGCCCTGGTCCTATGAGGCTTTAGCATGACAACATCCCGACTATCTACTAGAACAAGTTTTTCCTGGCTCCAGCGAGGGAGGGGCGATGACGATGGCGCGCCCTCGGCTCGCTTCAGTACATGTAGTCGTCGCTAGGTGGTCTATGGATCTGGATGTAATTTTTTTTATCATTTCTAGTGTCTGTTGTACTGCTATGATTGAAGATAAATAGATCATGAGTTTTTTCGCAAAACGAAACTATAGTTATTATAATAAGTTTTTGTTTAGTTGGATGAATGAGCCTATAACTAAGTCAGCAAACTCATGGACAATGTAAGTATTACATGATACAAATAAATCCAGCCATATTTAGCCATGGCCTTCCACTAAAAAAGTGAGCTGCCCACTTAGCAAGGAAAACCGGCAAAAAAAAGTGATAAGATTAACCCAAAGTCAAACACACACGGCAAGAAGTGACCAACATCAACACCATCACAACACTATAAACATCAAACCCCCCCCCCCCCTCTAGGACACAGTAGCCATAGCTAGCCAATAACGAAAATGACCACATAATTGTGGCACTAAATCACCGTTGGCATGAGACATACTCCCTCCGCTTTTTTAGTCTGCATATAAGATTTGGTCAAAATCAAGCGATGCAAAGTTTGACCAAATATATATCAACATCTACAATACTAAACCTATATGTTATGAAAATTAATATCATGATGCATATAGTAATGTTGATTTCATATTAAAATTGTTGATATTTTGTACTATAAAGTTAGTCAAAGTTTTATGAAGTTTGACTTTGACCAAATCTTATATGCGCACTAAAAAGAAACGGAGGGAGTACAACCAAAAGGAAGCTTCAAATTCGATAGAAGAATACGGTCCCCCACTTGGCACCATCATAGTTACCATATAAGGGTCACACGTGGAGATCCGGACACTCTGTCCTGCCAACAAAACACGACAAAAGTGAAGGGGGGGGACGACGACGACGCGCAACTATTGGCGAATCTAGATGAATCCGAGGTTTGTCTCGGAGACTAACTGAGTAGAACAAAGTGTCACAGCTCCAATGAACAATACTTGTACGGGGGTGAGTAGCAACCCCATAGATGTCAAAAATATTAGTGAAATGGCCAAAATGGCCTCCCTTTTTCAATCCTCTATAACACTAATCTCCCTAGTTTTAAAGAGCCCACGTTCAATTGAGGTCTTCAATTATTATTGAGTCACCCGATTTTAACTGGGTCAACAATTTCTCAAAGCTCTCTCCAATTTCTCAAAGCTCTCTCATTCAGTTCTTTTATACTACTCCCTCCGTCTGAAAATACTTGTCAAAGAAATGCATAAAAATGGATGTATCTATAACAACGGCCAACTGCACCAAATAGCGGCGCTTGATTGTATAACACTGATCTTCCCCTGCCATCTTCAGAGTGCATGAGCAAGCTCGCGCCGCCATGGCTGAAATCAATGTCTCTCCTCCAGCGACCATGTAACCTTGCGTCTGCAGCCTGACAACAGCGGTGGCTTCGGTCCCTGGCATTTGCATCGACGGATCTCGAAGCAGGCTCTTTTTTCTTCAAACCATGCAGATGCAGGAGGATTGCATGTGAATTTTACAGATAGGAGAAAAGGGGGGAACCGAAACAAACCCCGAACCTAAACAACAAAGAACTAAATGTCTTACAACATGAAAAAAACTAAGGAATAGAAAGAAGCCTGAAAACCGAAAAAGGTAAAATTTTACCCAAAAAGGAAGCCTGAAAACCACCCACGAGGAGCGAAACAATCGGAAAGGACTGCTCGGTTGCTCCAACGATAAGCCTACAACCGCAGCAACTGTCTGGCGACCCTGGCAAACACTTCAAGCTTCGGAGTTCGGAGCATCACAACAAGAGCTCAAGCTCCATAGCAGGAATAATTAACAACCAGAAGGTTGGCAAAAGGAAGAGAAAAACGCTCCCGACAATGTAAGCGACCACACGACCAGCGAATAGGTGATTGCAATCTACAAGTTCAAAGCTAACTTGCTCCTGTTTGTTGTGCAATCTTCATAACGTATCAGTTCAGCTGCTGTCTTCTGTAATCACCAATATAGTGGAAGCCTCGTTGCGGTCTGCATAAAGCATAACCGGCAAATGTAACAATCTAAGCAGATTGCATGCCGTACTAAATGGAGGGTGAATAACACCTGCCCTCTGCCCTCTGCTTGCTTCCATGCGCCAAATTCCTACACATAAAAAGCTCTATTAAGAGTATTTCCGTTAAAGAAAAGCTCTAGTAGGACTAACAGAGAATGACAAACCAAATATTAGTCTTGGGTAAATTACAATCAATTATCTAACCGCTGTAAATTATGCATCTAATTGCTTCCATGGCATTAATATGAATGGAAAGCAGATAAATATGTTTTTTACATTCGATTATTACCTACAGAAAAGAATTGATGGCATGCATGATTGACTCAATAAAATTGTGCAAACGAATATGAAAACACATAATTCACACGTTACACATAGTTCCTCGAGCATTTGTGGATTTTCTATAAAAATAATAAGAAACTACATGCATTAGCTGATGCTAAATCCAACTGTCAACTGAAAAGCAGCTTTGTTAGTCAAACGATGATAACCAGTTACACAACAGTGCTCACAGAGGTAGAGTAAAAATAAAGATTATTTATAACACTAGAAGTCTCTCAGTGTATAAATGAGAAGTTCAGAGCATGAGTTTCTATTCCAGAGCCGGGGCAGAGAAAAAACTGTTCTAGTGTGGAAGTAAATAAATTATCATGCAAGTATCAGGTTCGGTATTGATACCTGTAACACAAACTAACACCACTTAACCTTTTTTTTAAGCAGATCTCCAAATTTTGACTGTATTTGACTCGATCTGGCATGTTAAACGACATTTGTTGATGCCCCTGATTTTGGCTACAACTAAGATAGTTGTGCACGCCCACTCACTGGCCACTGCTTATTTTGGATTTGAAATTCCCAGAACGAACTGGGCATCTTATTCATCTTCTCTAGTATAGTACAATTATAATATATATCAAGTTTAGTCGGAACATTTGCTAATGATGACTCGAAAGGAATAGCAATTACACGAGCACATTGGGTTGTTTAATTACCTTTAACCACAGAACAATACACCAACCTAGGGTAGCATATTTAGGAGTTTACATACAATCTCTAGGACCATACAAGAAGGATTGCATAACTTTCAAAATTCAGAAGGAGAAAGGTAGGAGCTTGCCTGAATAAAACCCCAGCAGGCATCAGGTCATAGATACTTGTTACTGAAGGAAGTACAGCAAAGCCACCATACTTGGTCAATCTCCTGGAAAGAGTACTTGCATGCCTAGACTGAGATTTAACTGAAAAGAGTGTACGGAGAGATGACATTCGGTATAACTGAGAAAAAAATACTGCAATACCTTGAATTTTAAGACCAAGCTTGGTTAAGATATCATCCCTGGGACCATCAACATCTTCATTTCTTTTCTCCAATTCCAGCATACGCGTCTTCAGAAGAGATTGTAACCAACACAACTAAAGCAAATATAAAAGAGCATCTAAAAGTGCAAAATACAAAACAGAGGATGGTACATAAGACCCATCTTACAATCCCATATAAGCATCAATTTGCTTCTCCGTTAAAGAATAAAATCCCATAACCCTTTCTAATATTGCCTTAACATATTCCTGTATTGTATGAAATGCCCTCTGCTTTTCAGCACCATACCATACAAGTATCAATTTGCTTCTCCGGTACAAATACCACCTTCGATATATCTGTTAAGTAATGCTATATCGGTAGGCCGTCAACAAAAATGCTACTGGCCAACTACTGAACTATTCAGTTTTGAGATCAGATGCTCCCAGAAAAAGTATTAGCCAGTGGGCCATCCAAGACTGATACAAACTACTAGAAAACGATGACCTGCTTTCACAACTGTTAATATCTTATAAAAAAAGCTACTGCAGGAAGAATGAAGACTTTCAGCTAAGAAATAAGAAGAACTAGCGGAAGGAACCAGCAGACTATATCAAAACTGCACACTCAGCAGTGATCAACACGTTGTGGCTTGTGGCCATCAACCACTCCAGAATTGTTCCCGCAAAAATAGTTCAACGAATTTGGGACTTCGTATCATCTTCATGGCCATATTGAGAACCCTTTTTCGTGGAAAGATAGACTGACTCAGGATTGCATTGAAAGCTGCAATTGCCACTGAGAACATAAAGATATAGAGCATGCAGATATACTCTGCATTAATATTTGAAAGCATGTGCAGAATGCCCTGATGTCACACTCTCTTAGTTCAGAATGCGTATCGATATGAGATGATGATGAACAAGTTCATACAATGTGATTCTTTCTTCTCTCTAAATGATGTAATAGACGTACAAGTACTCTAAAATCAAATTACCAGTTTCATCCAGAATTGGCGACACCGAATCAACATGTACCAGATATACTATAGCATATAACCAACATCTAGTTAGGCAAAGAACACTGCGACAAAAATTACCAGCTCAGTACACGTTGACATACGCAGTTACCAATTCTCAACTTTTCCATGAAAGTCTTCCCGGTAACCAAGACTGCTGAATAGTAGTTCCCCTCGCGCTCTAGCAATCCATTTTCCTGCTTCTTGGTTCATGCAAATATGAATCTCGCAGGCACTTCACCTTTGCAAGCAGCCGCATAGTCTTCAGCGAGGTATGGTGCAGCTTCCTTGTGAGGGCATACGAAGTTCTCCAAGAACTCTTTCTCGGTCCATTTAAAAATTGTACAGTAGCTTTGGTTGCGCTTGAGCAATCCATTTTCCATAAGAAACCTCAAAACATTGTACCGGGGCCTGAGCCGGCCCTCCAGGCTACGAGTGAGCATTTCTGGCCGATGAGCAATGTACGTCGGTTCCAACCCCACCTCAGCGATTAGGAACTCTGACATACGCTGCAGCACGTCATTTGACCTCCTCAGCAGAACCGGACACTTGGACACAGCAATGCCAACCTCGGTATCTGACCACCTAAGTGTCTTCTTCAAGTAGTCCAGTTTGGCAGCGATCTTGTCCTCGCTGAGGTATGAGACGGCGTGCAACGCTTGCCTAAACATTCCAGAGCCACGGGGCACACCTATACCTTCGGCGCACGCAACCTTCAACAAGAAACACTCTGGTTTGGCAGAAAGTATCCTCGGTGCACGGATGAAGAGCTTGGCAATATCACAAGCACCTAGCCCGCACTCTGCTAAGAGCTTGACATTGGGCTTGACAACCCTCTCTAGATCGCAGTTGAGGAAGCCGGAGCCGTATTTGAGGGGCCGGAACAAGTTGTCGATGGAGCCCAAGAGTGGCAGGTAGTACTCTATCTTGGAGACGACGGATCTGTGGCGGAATTTGTCGGGGGCGAGCGAGACGAGGCGCGCAGTCTGAGCATTTGACAGGCCGAGGCCGGTGAGCCCAGCGACGACGGGGGACAGGGTTGACTCCACGCCGGCGCAGAGGATCTGCGGGTCCTTGGCAACGACGGCCGCGACATCGGCGCCGGAGAGGCCGAGGCCGGCGAGGAAGGCGAGGACGGCGTCGGGCTTGGCGGGGGACTTGAGGTGGGAGAGCTTGGCGGAGGCCTTGAGTGCCTGGGCACGGGTGAGGCCGCACGTGGAGACGAGGTAGTCGTCGACGGCGAAGCTAGGGTTTGGAGAAATGCGGGGGGCAGCGGCGGCGGAGAGGAGGCGGTGGAGAGAGAGGAGTGGGGAGGTGGTGGGAGAGGAGAGGAGGTGGCTGAGGACGCAACTCCGGAGGCGGAGCATGGCGCCGCGACGGCGGAGCAGCGGCGGCGGCGGCGGCGGCGGCGGGCGGCGGGGAATTCGAGTGGCGTTGTGTGCGGCGTGTCTAATCTCAATCTCAATCTCAAGAGCCAAGTTACCATCCAATCCCTGCCACTCAAATATCATCCAACGGCCTATTTCCAACCACACCAGAACCCAAATAACTTCCAAGATTGTTTTCACAGTATGGAATATGGACACACGGTGCGTTTAAGATGTTACAAAAAATTGTTCCACGACAGTTCAAAAAGAAAAAGTTTGTTCCACAACTAGAATATCCATCGATAGAAGTTGCGTAGAAAAAACACACGAACATAGCCGCCGCCTCCTCCTCTTCCACAAAAAAAGCTAGGGTTTCTGTCTCCCGCCGCCGCCGCCGCAGGTCCGCCTCCTCTCCGGTGGCCCTAGGGCCATGGAGACGCGATGGATCTCGGCAAGGGCCAGCGGGAGGGCTCCGTTTTTTGTCGTTTCTTTCAGTTTTGTTAGGGTTTGTGTCCTGCTCAGGAAGACGAGACGGCGGCGGCTCCTTGAAGATGGAATAAAGGTCTCCCCGCCTAGCCCCCGTTCCGGCGGTGCGTCTAGCATCGTTGGTGGGCGTGTGGAGGTGTGTCTCCGGCGGATCTATCTTTGGTGGATTTGCTCGGATCTCGTCGTTGTTCGTCTACATTCATGTGTCTTTGGATTGGATCTTTCTGATATACGCTATTCTTCATCTGCGGCGGTTGCTGTTCTGGTGCGCTGGTCCTACGGGGCCTTAGCACGACGACTTCCCGACTGTCTACTACAACAAGTTGTGCCCGACTCCGGCGATGGAGGGGCGATGACGGCGGCGCACCTTCGGCTCGCTTCAGTGCTGGTAGTCGTCGTTAGGTGGTCTACGGATCTGGATGTAATTTTTATTATTTATGGTATTCGTTGTACTGCCATGATTGAAGATGAATAGATCGGAAATTTTCTCGAAAAAAAACTAGAATATCCATCAAACATAATCCATGACGACTTTTTTGGGCCGACAAGCGAGACGAAAGTTCTGCAGTGGTAGAGTTAACTGCTTAATAAGGAAAATGATGACGAAAAACGACTCCCGGTCCACAACGGCACAGGGAAAACCCAGACCTGAACACACGTTAAAGAAACGACAAACATCGACACCAGGACAATGTCAACGTGTTCGCATTCGAAAGAAATGCAAAGAACCCCATAGAAGCGGCATTTTGGTGACCTACGATGAAAAAGGAAGCTCCGACTTCAATAGAAGAACACAAACCACAACTTAGTATCATCATTATTGTCACACAAAGGGCCACACGAGGAGAACTGGGTGGACACCATGGCAACTCTATACGACATAAGCCAACTTGCAAGGGGTGGGGGGGGGCGACCCATGAAGCATCACCATTTGGCAGATCTGGATGAATATGAGGTTTCCCTCCAAGGCTCGCGGACTAGAATAAAATGTCATTGACCCAACGAATAATTTTCCATTTTTTTCATTTATCATTAACTTTTTTGCTTCAAATTTTGTATAATTGTTATACTATATAGATTTGGAAATAGGGAAACGGGAATAGTGGTAAGATACAAAAAGAAACATTATATAGTTAGCACATTAAATCTTTTCAGCTGGAAGGTTTCCTCCTACGAAGTCCCATACGTGTCACCTGTCATCGAATTAAAATACAAACATGATATACACTCAACTTCAAAAATCAAGTCATCGAATTAAAACACAAACATGATATACACTCAACTTCAAAAATCAAGCAAACTGGGCATAGCTCAGATGGTTAGATTCCGCATGGTGGAATCGTCCAACCGGGGTGAGGTCCTACACTTGGTATTGGTGCTCGCATGTTTACTGAATTTATTTCTGGCGTTCCAATGGTGTTGATTCAGTGGAAGGAGACAGTTCCGTCGACTACGAGGCGTTTGTGGTGACTTTGTCAATCTCGGGATGTTGTGCCAGCTCAATATCTCAGAGGTGCTCATAGGGATAGGGCATGCATGTGCGTTCATAGGGATGAGTATACCCGAGCATCTGCGATTGTAGTGTGTTAAAAAAACTCCAAAAATCAAATACAAATTTGAGTATTTAATGCATATAAATTCGTTTCTCCCTTTTGTACAGATACCAACAACCATACAATGTTCCTCCAACAGAAATGAAACCCACCAGACAACAGCCAGCAGGCAGATAGGGTTCCAAAAAAGGCCCAGCTATTACATGTTCATCTCATCTCCTCACCTCCCAAGCCGCTGACAACTGCCGCCAGATAGCGACGCTTGATTGTACGACGCTGATCTTCCCCCGCCATCTTCAGACTGCGTCGAGTAAGCTCGCGCCGCCATGGTTGAAACTTGAAACCAGATCAAGCAAACCTTGCGTCTGCGGCGGTGCAACCCAGCCCAACTGCGGCGGTGCCTTCAGTCCTTTGCTATCATATATTGCCAGATCTCAGACCATCCTCAGAATCAGTACCATTGCTCTCATATTGCTGCATCATTCTCTCATCAGTAGTCCTACCAAAAAGTGCATATTTAACTTGTTCCTGCTTCTCATTTAACTGAGAAAAACCAGGGAAACGAAAGCCGGACCTCTCCAAGTCGAATCAGGCGGCAAAGAATTTATCTCCTACTGCAGAAACTGCTCAGGGCTCCGGAAAGGTATGCACCCACAGCCTGAAAATCGCACAAAAAAGGGTGTAAATATACGTAGTAGAGCTCAACATAAGCAAGAAAAACAACACCTAGTCAAAAAGGTGTTTACTTGTTATGAGGAAATCGAAAAAGAAGTGCAGGTTAATGCCGCACAGTATATAGCCTACAAAGCATGGAAGCAAAACATAATGTGCACAAAAATTGTTAAATATGCCGATAGATTAAGTAACCATGCACATCGGAGGGCGAATAACATGCATACTTATACCTAGTTAGCTTGCTGAACTTTGTTCCTACACATAAAAAGCTCTTTTAAGTCTGCTTCCATTAAGGAAAAGCTCTAGTAAGACCAACAGAAGAAGACGAACTAAGTATTAGTCTGAGTAAACTACCATCAATTAGCTAGCGGCTTTGAATTCCACATCTAACTGCTTACATGGCATAAATCTTAACTTCTTACATGGCATAAATCTTAACGGAAAACAGAGAAATTTGTTTTTACATCTGATTATCAACTTCAAACTTTGTTTTTTATGGAATGTTAACTTAATAAAAATCAAGGGTTACATAGCTCCTCGAGCATTTGCAGCTTCTCTATTAAAATAAATAAGAAATTGCACACTGAGCAGCAACTTCGTTGCCCACATATTTCAATAACCCACTCCGCAGCAGTGCTCATAGAGGTAGAGTAAAAATAAAGACCATTTTATAACACCAGAAGTTTCCCAATGTACAAAAGAAAAGTTCAGAGCACAAGTTCCTATCCTAGAGCAGTCCAAAAGAAAAAACATGTTCTAGTGTGGATGCAAATTATCATGAAGTATCAAGTTCAGTGTTGATACTTGAGCAGAAACTAACACCATTTAGCCTTTCTTTTAAACAGGACACCAAATTTTCACTGTATTTGGCTCGATGTGGCTTGTTAAACAACATTTGTTTATTACCCTGATTTTGGCTGCAACGAAGTTAATTGTGTACGTCGACTCACTGCTTGTTTTGTCTTATTCATCTTTTCAAGTAGAATTAACATATATCAAGTTTAGCCTGAACATTTGCTGAAGTCTCGAAAGGACACAGTAATTACGTGAGCACATTGGGGTAGCATATCTAGAGTTTACATACAATCTCTAGGACCCTACGAGAAGGGTTGCACAACTTGCAAAATTCAGAATGCGTCAGGTTATAAATACTTGTTACTGAAGGAAGCTGCAGGGCATCATCAACTAACAAAGCCATCAGAATCACGTGTAATATAGCAAAGGCCCAGCCACCATACTTGGTCGATCTCCTGGAAAGAAGAAGAAAGAAGTATGCATCAATATCCAGTTTCATCACATCTTCTCCTGGAAGAAAGAAAGCACCATCAATCTACAACATCCAGTAGATTAGTCAGTATGCTCCACTTTATTGCCCAGCCAATTCTTACTTGAGGAAAGTACCGTTTTATCAATTCATAATCACCTGGCAAGTCACCTCTTTCATCAATCGACCCCTTCTCGCCTTCACTGCATTAATCTTATTTCTATAATTCCCACAACCTAAATTAGGCACGAGATAAGAGACGCACAACTGATCTTCATTTCAAATCAGAGCTCTTTGCCAATAATAGGATGTGCCCATATCCTTTGTGTTACTGCAAGCACACAGCTGAGATATCATTTCTTCCGATTTCCACAGCCTAACATCAGGAACATACAAATAAATGTGCACCATCCTCTCCTCACACAGACTTGACTCTTAGTTGAGGAACACCAGCATGTCTACAATGTCTGTATTCAAAATTCTGCAACATTCTATAACTACACTATATCTGATAGATAGTACATGCATGCCTAAACTGAGATTTAACTTAAAAGAGAAGAGATGAAATTCAGTATAACTGAGAAAAATACTGCATTTCCTTAAATGTTAATACCAAGCTTGGTTAAGATATCATCTCTGTCTCGGACCATCTCTTTTGGCTAAGGTAATAGTCGTCGACATCTTCATTCTCTTTTCTCCAACTCCAGCCTACATGTCTGCAGAAGAGATTCTAACCAACACAACTAAAGCAAATATAAAAGTGCATCTAAAAATGCAAAATATAAAACAGAGGATGGTACATAAGATCCACCTTACTATCCCTAAAAAAATATGTCAATGGATAAAGGCGACCGCATCTATATAAATAGTGCTAATATGGAATAAATTAATTAACAGGTATGGAGAGATTAACAGGGTAATGCCATGACCCTTTTGAAGATTACCTTAACATAAGTTCCTTCAGAGTGTATGAAATGCCCTCTGTTTTTCGGCACCATACCATACAAGCATCAATTTGTGTCTCCGGTACAAATACAAGGGCCTTCGGAATATCCGTTACATAGTGTTAAATGGGTAGTCTGTCAATAAAATGCTACTGGCCAGCTACTGAAGTATTCAGTTTTGACATCAGATGCTCATATAAAAAGTATTAGCCAGTAGGCTATCCAAGAATATAAGAGAAAAACAAACGGAAAAACTGATACAAACTAGTAGTAAACAATGACCTGCTTCCACAACAGTTAATATCTTGTAAACAAAGCTACTGCAGGAAGGATGAAGAGTTTCAGCTCAGAAGAACTAGAGGAAGCAACCAACAGACTAGATCAAAACTGCAACCTCAGCAGTGACTAACACATTAATTCAAGATTTGTTCCCATGAAAAAAGACATTCAGCCAATTTTGGGACTTCATATCATCTTCATGGAAAAAATGAGAACCTTTTTTTCATGGAAAGATAGATTGACCCAGGATTAAGCTGCAATGGCAATTGAGAACATGAACATATAGGGCCTGCAGATATACTCTTCATTAATATATTTGAAAGCATTTGCAGAATGCCCTGATGTCACACTCTTAGTTCTAGTATGCATGACAATATGACATCGGGATGGACACGTTAATTGCAGTGTAATTCTTTCTTCTTTACTGGATGATGTAATGGACATACAAGGACTCACGATAAAATTATCAGTTTCAATCAGGACTTAGCGACGCAAAATTAGCATGTATACCTGACATACTATAGCAGACAACCAACACAGACAGAGATTACCAGCTCACTACACATAGTGTAAACATTTTTGCGCCATAAGTTACGAGTTCTCATGTAACTCTGATATTAGAAGGCACTTCCCTACAAGTGGCAGCATAGTCTTCGGCGAGGTGGGGGCAGCTTCCTTGTGAGGGCATACGAACTTTTCCATGAAAATCTTCTCAGTCACCAAGACTGCTGGATAGGTGGGGGCAGCTTTCTAGCAATCCATGCCCCTGCTTCTTGGTTCATGTAAATATGAATCTCCATGGCACTCTGCCTCTGCAAGCGCTTGCGTAGTCTTCAGCAAGGTGCGGTGCAGCTTCCTTGTGAGGGCATATGAACTTCTCCAAGAATAGCTTTTCGGTGACCTTGACAATTGAATTGTAGCTTAGGTCACGCTTGAGCAATCCATTTTCCTTGAGAAACTTCATAACGTAGTAACGGGTCTTAGCCGGACCTCCACGCCAAGAACGAGCATGTTCGGCCGATGAGCAATGTAGGCTGGCCCCAGCCCCGCCTCAGAGATAAGAAACTCGGACCTGCGCTGTAGCATCTTCTTTGACCTCCTCACCAGAGAGGGGGCCTTGGACACAGCAATGCCGACCTCGGCATCGGACCACCTAAACGTCTTCTTCAAGTAGTCCACTCTGGCGGCAATCTTCTCCTCGCTGAAGTATGAGACAGCCTGCAGCGCTTGCCTGAACATCCGAGATCCACGGGGCACACCTATACCTTCGGCGCACGCAACCATCGCCAGGACACACTCTGGTTTGGAGCTACCCATCCTTGGCACACGGGAGAGCAGCTTGGCAATATCTCGAGCACCTAGCCCGCATTCTCTCAGGAGCTTGACATTTGGCTTGACCACCGTCTCGAGGTCAGAGTCGAGGAGGCCGGAGCCGCGTTTGAGCGGCCGGAGCAAGTTGTCGATGGTGCCGAAGAGCGGCAGGTAGTACTCTAGCTTGGAGACGACGGATGTGTGGCGGAAGTTGCCGGGGGCGAGCGAGACGAGGCGGGCGACATCACAAGGGGATAGACCGAGCCCGGTGAGGCCGACGACGACGGGGGACAGGGTTGTCTCCACGCCGGCGCAGAGGAACTGCGGGTCCTTGGCGACGAGGGCGGCGACATCGGCGCCGGAGAGGCCGAGGCCGGCGAGGAAGGCGAGGACGGCGTCGGGATTAGTAGGGGACTTGAGGTGGGGGATCTTGGTGGAGGCACTGAGTGCCTGGGCCCGGGTGAGGCCGCAGGCGTCGACGAGGTAGTCCTCGACGGCGAAGGCGGGGCTTGCCGGAGTGGGCGGCACCGGCGCCGTGGTTGAGAGGAGGCGGGGGAGAGAGGAGGTGGGAGATGCGGATCGGGAAGCGAGGAGGTGGCTGAGGATGCATCTGCGGAGTCGGAACATGGCGGCGGCGGCGGCGGCGGCGGCGGCGGCGGTGGGGGCGGCGGCGGGGTTAGCTTTCCGGCGGTGGTTGAGATGCGTGTGGTCTGCTTGCTGCCTTCGTTTCTCGGTCATCCACAAGTTGTGAATTTTACCAGCAAAAACAGAATGTAATACGCTTTTCTGAAATTTCTCCAAAATAATATACATTTGTTTTCGAGCTTCATATACTTATCAAGAAAAAAAATTCCTACGCGTTGAAACTAAATTACATCTGTCTTCTCCGAATGGCTTAGGAATACGCACGACAATTTTCCTTCTTCCTCGGTATCATTAATATCCATTCGAGCCAAGTATCGGATGCCCACCGCCACCGTCCGCGATGGGCAAGAAGACGGACATGGTTGTTGCTCGGCGGCTACTGCTCCGACCAGCCTCCGCCACGCTAGGATTTCAGATCTAGCCCGGCCGCGGTGCTGGACCGGTCGGATGACTCGAGTTCTCTTCCTTCCGGAAGGGACATTTTTCGCGGTACTCAAAGCCAAAGATGGCGACGGCTGTTGCAGGTGTGTTGGATTGATGTCCATGCCCTCTCAACACTGGTGTCAAGAAAGGAGGAAGCAGCGTGGCGGCAATTGTACCGTGGTCGAAGATGATGACCTGCTTGCGCCTGGTTGCAGATCCTTCTGCTGCAGAGGTCTTCTCTCAAGATTCAGGGATGATGTCACAGGGCTCCGGAGATCTTCTTGTGTTATGGTTGACTTAGGGTACTCTAGGTGTTCATGGTCCTTTGTGTTTGCGTTTCAGTGTGCTTGTAAAGGTCAACTACTTTCTAGTGCTTTGTGATTTGAATGAAAAACTTCTCAAAAAAAAAGTATAAGATGAACATTTTACAATATACGATGAACTTTTTCATATTATAAAAACATGCATCTTACATATAGTGAACTTTTTTAATATAAGATGTATATATACATATAATTTTTTCAATATACCATACACACACTGCGTACGGCCCAAAGAATATCCACTATATCTGAAAAAAAAGATAAAAGAAGTCCGGAAGAAACACACACTGCGTACGGCCCAAAGAATATCCACTATATCTGAAAAAAAAAGATAAAAGAAGTCCGGAAGAAACATACACTGCGTACGGCCCAAAGAATATCCACTATATCTGAAAAAAAAGATAAAAGAAGAAGAATATACACGGCAAAAAAAAAACCAATGCTTTTTTCAAGGAACTTTACAAGCACTTGGAACATTCAACAATGTTTGATTTTTTTAAACCATTTTCTAATTTAATCTTGTTTCGAACCATGCAAGAGAGCTGCATGCGTATTCATCAAGAAGAGACAACTAAAAGGAGTGGAGGGCAATGGTGGGGGCGATGGAGAAGGGCGGTGGCACGCCGAAGATCACCAAATACTGGTACCGCCGTTGACTACGAAGGCCCCGACGCCCATGAGTAGAAGAGGATGACGAAGCGGTCTGAACAGAGCTCAACAGAGGTGCCTCGCCGCTGCCGCCCTTGGTTGCTGCAAGGCTTCACCGGCAGCGTCCTCGAGTGGCAGCGAGTGATGAGGAAGAAACTACTGGATGCTGGTGTTTGGTGGGGATCGGGAGAGGGATGGGAAAAGGACTTGAGCCTTAGTGTATGTATAATGGGAGTAACGAAGATAATAACATGCGTGTCACATAGATAAAAAAGATGATGCGACAAATAATTAAAGAAGGGAGACAAATGGAGCTGACTTTAAACTGTTTTGGGAGCTGTCTGAACTATCTAAAACGTGTCGTAAAAATGAACAGAGTACAAAGTTGCACTAGATCAACGACAATTAATACGAAGCGGAGAGAGTACTATTATCTTGGCCCCCCGCCGAAGGGAAGCCAGGAACCAGAGGGGAACATCTTGTTCAGAAAACATCACACATAAGAGCAAAAACCAGCTTTATCGACAACATCTGATCTACATAAGATGCTTGGAAAAAAGTAGTGGCAACGGAAACTATTCATTTAAGTCGGAAACAGTACGCAGCGGTAAAGCATTCTGTCATTCTCCATAGTCGGCACCACAATGCTGCCGAACATACAGTAGATGCTGCACCCAAACTCAAAGCACAAAGCACACCAGCCAAACCCAATGAGGTGAACAAACAAAATGGATACTTTAACTCTTTTTTACCTTGTACCAATTTGGGCCATCACCAACCAAACAAACCTATGCTACTCAGTCTTCTGCTGCAACCATGGAACGGAGGGAGTAACTCCGCAACCCGCAGTCATATATTTTAACAAGTAGATCTGAATCCAGTGAGCAATTGCCTTCAGCAAGCAGCAGCAGCATTTTCGGCAGGGTGAGCTGGCCTCCCTAGTTCCCTGTAAGGCATATGGACTTCCACAAATACCTTCTACCCCATCATCATTTTGCTATAGTAGCTCAGCCATGACCTAGCAACCCATTTGCCTTGGAAACTTTACAACATAGTATCAGTGTCTGAGCATTACCGGCCGATGAGCTATGTATGCCTACTGAATCATATATCACCAATCTTGTCAATCACCAGTTGTTGACACTTGCAGTTATTAAGCAAAATTGTTTTTTAATTGGAATTATGACTCATCGATGTACAAAGAATGATATATATATCAGATAATGAACAGTACGGTGGATAGTTACCACTGTTGCATTATTGAACACAACCATAAGACAGAATTGCTTCAGTAAACAAACTCTGCCACTTGTAGTCTGCTCAAAGCCACAAATTGGCTAAGATGTCGGCGTCACGCAGACTTGTAGTCTGCTCAAAGCCACAAATTGGCTGAATTTTGTGTGAAATTGATTTTTGACTATACAGTTTATTGACAGACTTGCTTCCATAATATGCATGTAATTTTGTGAATAGATAAAGTATCATATGCATGCAGTCAATAGCAGAGAGATATGATAAGACGAGATACCATCCCTGTTTTTCTTTTTACTATTACATACCATCCTTGTTGATTAAGTTCTGACATTAATGAGAGAGAGAAATGATAAGGCAACTTCATTTGCTGATCATGCTTAGGCCCACTCCCACATTGGTTACGTTTTCAAATTTGAATTTTTTCTTAGCAAGGTCAACTACAAGATCTAGTAACAAAACTAATCAGCCTCGAAGAATAAGGGCCAAGAAATCAAAGGCATAAAGTAAACATACACCCAACAGAAATATATTTCCGAAGCATAATCAAAATACTATACAATGAACAGCAATTTCAGTACTAACTAGCATATGATAGAACAAAAAAGACAATGAAATGAAAATTGAACATGCTAGATAAACTTGACATGAAAATATATCACAGGTCAAGCTTTCTTCTCCACCAAATGACGAAATCAACATATTGGGGTTCAGAAATCAAGTTATCATTTATGTCAAGCATTGGCCACAACAAAACCAAAATTCAGTCATGAAAAGAACACCTAATCATGAATTACCAGCTTAATACGACGAGTGGAAGTTCTGTTGTTGCACACGCAGCCACCAGCTTTCATAGCCTGTTCCTAGTTCATGTAAATCTGAATCTAGCAGGCACCTCCCCCCTATGCACGCGGCTGCATAGTCTTCAGCAATGTGCGGCGCAGCTTGCTTGTGGGGGCGTATGAACCTCTCCACAAATACCTTCTCGCTGACCAAGACCATACAATTGTAGTCTCTGGCATGACTCAGCAATCCATTTTCCTTAAGAAACCTCATAACATAGTACCGGGGCTTGAGACGGCGCTCCAGGCTAAGACCGAGCATTGCCGGCCGGTGAGCTATGTACGCCGGTTCCAACCCCACTTTAGAGATGAGGAAATCGGACTTGCGCTGCAGCATGTCCTTTGACCGCCTCAGCACAGTCGGCCACTTGGGCACAGCAATGCTGACATCGGCATCGGACCACCTCAATGTCTTCTTCAACTGTTCCACTCTGGCGGCAATCTTCTCCTCGCTGAAGCATGCGACAGCCTGCAGCGCTTGCCTAAACATCCCAGAGCCACGGGGCACACCAATACGCTCGGCGCATGCGACCATTGCAAGGGTGCGCTCCGGCCTGGAGGTGATGATCCTCGGCATTTGGACGAGCACCTTGGCAATATCGCGAGCACATAGGCCGCACTCCCGCAGGACCGCGACGTTGGGCTTGACCACCCGGTCGATGTCGACGGAGAGAAGGAACAAGCCGCGCTTGACCCCGGAGAGGAGGTCCTCGGAGGAGCCCAAGAGAGGCAGGTAGTAGCGCACCTTGGGCACCACCTTCTTGCGGCGGAATCGGTCCGGGGAGAGCTTGGCGGAGGCCTTGAGCGCCTGCGCTCGGGTCAGCCCGCAGGTGCCGACGAGGTAGTCCTCGACGGCGAAGCCGGGGCTTGGGAAACGGCGGAGGCGGCGAGGAGGCGGTGGAGAGAGGATCCTTGGGAGGGAGAGGCGGTGGGAGAAGAGAGGAGACGGGTGAGGAGGATGCAGCTGCGGAAGCGGAGCATTTCGCCGGCGGCGGCGGCGGCGGCGGCGGCGAGGGAATGGGGAACGATGATGGCGCGACACGGAGACGAGGAAGACTCGCGTGGCTTCTCTGTTTTTTTTTTTTGAGGGGTGCGTGGCTTCTGCCTTCTCTGGTGCAGCACGTCAGTCGTATAATGGAATGGGCTGGGCTGGGCTGGGCTGGGCTTAGACTAGAGTGACTATTTTTTTCCCTTCCTTTTTTCTTTGTAACAAAATTCAGATTTGTCAAACCTCAATAAATAAATAAATAAATCAGATTGGGCATAGCATATTAGCATTGGCATCATATTTGGATTCCAAGTGCTTTCACAAAAAAAAAAATTATTGGATTCCAAGTGAGCATATAGCATGATCAATCGACAGTCATAATGTTTGAATCCCAAGTCCTATCAAAATACGAAGAGTATATATATTGAGAGAGAGAGAGAGAAAAATAATTAGAAATAAAAATTTGGGTAGCAAATTATTTCCGCTCATGTAAAATTATACCATTTTTATTAACCTGATCAGTATATACTAACAACCAAAGTTAGGAAACATCTTGCACATGTTAACCTGACACATTTGTTAGTCCGCTTCATATTTAATGTAATCGGATAAAAAGAAAAGGTAATTGGTTTTAATGTTTTATTGTTGTCTTAGTTATAGGTTAAATTACCTATTTTAACCCAAGTGCCAATTTATATTTCTATCCTAATAAAAAAGGTATAGCTATTTCATGATACCAAAAATAATTATTGAATTTTCAATTTTGAAAATAATTTAATAATTGTACCAATTAACCTTAAATTTAGTTTCAAATTATCTATTATATAAGATAAAAATAATATAGCTAAATGTTTATACAAGCGAATTTTTCGGTTATAGAAAGGAAAAAAATTAATCTTTACATCCACACTATTGATTTATCAAATGCTTGTGCAAGAAAGTTGTCATTGACAAGGTCAAGCTGGCTCCGTGGCGACTGTGGCACGTTGGTGGCTCGTGCTGGCAACTGTAGTGGTTGTTCGGTGGTTTTGAAATCTTCGTGTAATTTTTATTATGTTTGAAATGCTTTGTTCTTCCGGTGCACTTTGAAAATAGATCTGGATGATTTCGCAAAAAAGGAAAGCTAACACACCGATATATTTATTTTACTATAAAAAAGTTAATACATGGGACCATCAAAGCGTAGAGTTCACTTTTCTCAATTCGTTGACATCAAAACACATGGAACATATGTGCTGTATACTGTTGAAATATATTGCCCGTCTTCCTCCATCAGTTCGGACTTTTGGATGAGTTGGCTGGAGCATGAATTCAAGATGGTATCAGAGTCAATAGGTCTTGAGTTCAAGACCCTGCCAACACAGTATTAAATAAAACGATTCTGTGGTCTACATCGATCCCATGTTTAAGGACTAAAATAGCCTAGACATGAGGGGGAGTGTTGAAATATATTGCCCGCCTCTCTCCATGAGTTCGGACTTTTGGATGAGTTGGCTGGAGCATGAATTCAATATATACGATTCCTCAACTTGGAATAAGAACACCAGCTAAAGCATGTATTTTAGGGGAAATATTAATGAGGTAAAACACAAGTTTATGTGAAGGGGCGTCCAAGGAAGATATTGACCAGAGTAACAATGTGGACCACACAACATAAGAGGCTCAATTGTATAATTTGTCAGTAACCAATACTACATTTGCAAGCATATGTAGTAAAATTATTCCTTTATTTAGTAAAAAAAAGAAGCATTATTCTAGGCACAACAACACTGATTATGCTTGCAATACGGCCCAGTTGAGGGCTTAAAGCTGAGGCTGCATGCGATCTGGCAAAGGTCTTTGCACTTTTCCACATAGAAGCAGTACAATGAAGGATTGGCTCCATCTTCAACTGCAAGTTCAATCCATGATCCATGTAAGCCCCAACAAGCACAAAAAAATATGAATTGAATACAAATGAAAGTATCCGATGAATAGTGGCATTTTCAATCAACTAAACAGGTGCAACGAATTGAATACAAATGAAAGTAACCGATCAATACTCGAGACGACAGAAAATTTGGCAACACATGGATAAAACTAGCAGAGATGTTATTACTTGTGCGAGCGTAGCAAGACGATGATGATAGGGTGGAAGCCATAACCATAAGAACCACAAAAATCACAGCCTTCCTGGTCGCATTGCTCATGGGTGCCATGACGAAGAGATCGACAAGGAATCACTTCTTTGTTTGTTGCGTGCTTAAGGATGCCGTAAGCAACCATCCAACCACAGGTTGGTTCGCAGGAACTAATGTATTGTTAGATATTTAAGGACACATTTATGTAAAGAGAATAGATACCTCCTTTTGATATATTTTTAGTTGGAATTGTTGGTTCCCAAAGATGTTTATTTTATTTATTTATTTTAGAAAAGGACGATGACCAAGGCCTCTGCATCTGGGCGATGCATGCAGCCATCTATATCTTTTTTTGCGGGGTTGCAACCATCTATATCTATATCTATATCTATCTATATCTATATCTATACTTATACTTATATCTATACTTCTATTAATTATAGACTCCCAAGAAATTCCTACGTTAACCAGTAAATACGAGCCGTACATCTGGTGGGACCGAGTTATTACGATGTAGATTAACAGTTCGACAGAAGAAGAAAAAAGGCCCACGACCTTTCACGGTCAGAAGAAAAATAGGAACCACTGATTTTTTTTTAACACAGTAGAGACGCAAGCACTCATACATGACATATATACTCATCCCTATGAATGCACACACACACCCTATCTCTATGAGCATCTTCGAGATACTGGGCCGGCATATAATCTTGAGATTTATAAAGTCATCGTAGACGTCTCGTCGTCGAACCATATGTTGGTTTGCAGGAACCGCTGATTTGGTGAGTTCACACGAGCCTCCCTGTTTAATCGCGAAAAGCAAGCATCATACGGTATCTATCAGATCTAATCTTTGTTTCTTTTAAACATCCTGGGTCTTTCCAATCTAAGCATCACATACCCGGGTTCGGCACATACTGGCACCCCGCAACACATCGTGGGTCGGCTCATACCGGCGCCATACCCACACGAGAGACTACTTGAAACTATATCTCTCCTAGCTACTCCCCTCAGGCCCTTTCTACACAACACATCCACTGCCACTTAAATAGCCAAGTACAGGAGACTCAAAGCACACACTAGCCAGCCGCCATGCCCGGCCACTAACCCAACTAATCTACCTACATGCAGGCGCACACATACACCACCCATGCAATCTCTCCACAACGACCGCAGGACTTGGCTGCTAAGAGCAAGTTTAGCAGACCCTGCAAAAACTTGACCCGTAAAACGCGTTTGCGGTTTCATGAAGATCGCGTTTGCGGGTCGAAAACTAGCGCCGGCCGAACAGAAACCGTATTTAAAACTGCATAATTTGAAAAAACACTTTCGCGGAAGAAATTGCACCTCGTTGACGCGAGTAGTTCATCACATACTACATAGATTTTACATGATCAACACACTACAAACATAGTTCATACTACATACTACGTTAATACTAGTACTAGAGGGGGTCGGATCTGACGGCGGCGAGGTCGCGGCAATGGACGATGCCGTGGAGGAGAAGGACGCTCAATCCTTCTCGCCGGAGCTGCAAAGGTCGACATACTTCGCCCTCTGCTCCTCGCGGATGCGGCACCACAACTCGTCCTTCTCCTTGGCGGCGACCGCCTGCCGCCACTCGAGGTCTTCGAGCTCCTCGGCGTGGCGTCGGTGCTCCGCCTTCTCGCGCACGCTCCGCTCGGCGATGGCGGCCGCAACGGCGTCGACGTCAGCAACGTAGTCTTCCGGCCCGACGACTCCGCGGCGGCCGAGCGAAGCGGGCTCCTTGGGCTCCTCCTTGACGGGGACGAAGTCGAACTCGTCCGGCTCCTCCAGCTCCTCCTCGTCCTCCGACCACTCCCTCTTCATGGGCAGAAGGCCCGTGCAGGAGGAGGAGGAGCTCTCGGCGTACGAAGATCTCACGGAGAAGAAGGACACGGGCCGGCGGTCGTACTCCTCCGTCTCGCTCCGCCGGAAGCTCGCCGGCGGTGACAGACCGTGGTTGGTCCACTTCCGAGCCCCGCGCTTCCTCGCGCCATCCGACCGGACGCGCCTCTCGCGCTCCGGGTTGCTTCCGCCGCCGGATCTGCTGCCGGAGCCCCGTCCGGAGCTCCACATGCGGCCACACATGTCGGCTGGAAGAGGGGAGGTGGTCGCCGACGATGAGAAATGTGGAGAAGGGGGTGGGGAATCGCGTGGCTTGGTGGCGGCGGGGGATAGGGTTTCGACCCGCAAACGAGCCGCATAACCGTAGATATAGCGGTCGGGGCGTGCGGTTTGCGGGCCACGGCAAAAAAAATTGCGAGCCGGGCGAGTATGCGGGACCTGTTCTGGCTGGAAAATTGGGCCGAGCCCGCATATTCGACGGAATTTTGCGGGTCTGTGTGTTTTATGGGGTCTGCTAGAGTTGCTCTAAAAAACTCATCGATACTTATGCCCAGCCGTTGCGTAACCTCCAACGTCCACACGGCCAGCTCTACACGACCCGCCATGCAAAAATGCTAGACTCACGGACCTTTACAGGGCAATTACGAGGCCTTTCCAACTAACTAAACCAGCCCCCCCAAATTTTCAGGAGGGTGTGAGGGCCAATTTTTCCAAATGACCAATCACAAACTTCCAAGTGGATCCGCCCGTAATTACCCAGTGCATGTAGCATTGCTCCCCACCATGCATGTAGCTAGCCAGCCACGGCTGTCGCACGTATGCGTGGTTTATCCTAACACATACTCCCCCTAAACCATGTCGTCGACGTCACCAGAGTTGTTGCAGCGCCCGTTGTTGTCGACGTCACGGCCGCAGACTCAACCTGACGCACTGACGTCGGTCGCCACCGCCCCGGACTCACGGACCTCCATAGGCCGACACACGGCCCGGAGTTTCATCGCGCAGCCGGCAGCGAACGTCGCCATCGCCGGCATGCCTCCAGCACAACAAATCATGCTCAATACAACCAAGCTTATGATACCAAATGTTGGGACAAACCCGGATAGCTCTCCCTCTCACACTCGCTCGGACTAAGATAGAAGAAGGACACAAACTTTTTCCCGGTGCACAAATGCCTCGCAGCACGAATGGCGCTTCAGCCGCACGAATGGCCTAATCTTTACTGGGCACATACCCGGGTTCGGCACATACCGGCAACCCGCAACACATCGTGGCTCAGCGCTCATACCGGCGCCACACCCACACGAGAGACTACTGGAGACTCCCCTCAAGCCCTTTCTACACAACACATCCACGGCCACTTAAATAGCCAAGGTACAGGAGAGCATTTTGAAGCTTTGATTTTGATATTTTTTTGGCACAATTTCCACAAATGTCACTTCGAAATGAAACTTTGTAAGCACTAAAAACTTTCACCAATGTTTGCTACAAAAAAGTCAAATTTGTTTTTTTTTTAATTTACAGCTCAAGCTAAGAAGCGAACTTTCATTCACAAGTCAGCTTGCTTTCATTGTAACTTGGTTTTCACCAGATGTTTTCTCCGGTCCTGACATCTTGTTCACTGAGATTTTCTAGAACATTTTGCACCTGCAAATTCAAAGAGTCTCAAGCAACACTAAGATTATAGGTTCGCCTAGAGACTTTGATACGATAAAATTAAATTCAAAAGAATAGGTTTCAGCCTTCAGAGTGCCTTTTTTTCCTCCCCAAAAGGGAGATGTAATACCTGCATAGGTGATTTCTTTGTTGGGTCAAGATAATTCCTGAGTCTCTTGGCAAACACCCGTCGCTGGGATGACGAGGGCATGTCCACTCGTGACGAGTGCGTTGGTGTTGGCGGAGGAAGAGGAAGAGGAGTGGGAGTGAGAATGACGGGTGGGCCCTACGCAGGCCTAATATTTGAGACAAACGGTGTGAGTTGTTTTCAAGCTACGTCATCATTTATGGAGGGACCCAGCTGTAAGTTTTTTAATCAAACAACTCTAATCGGCCAATCGGCGTTTTTTGCAAACTGTCAGTACAATGGTGGTGGGTTTTTGAAAAAAAAACAAATGGTGATGGTTTTTTTAATTAGGGTCCCCAATTGTGGTGGTTTTTTATAATTTACTCCATCAAAACACACTGAGCATCTATGTTGCATACGATTCCTCGACTTGGATTACGAACACCAGGTAAACCGAATGATGGTGGTTTTAGAGGAAATATTAACCAGGTAAGTAAAACAAAAGTTTATGTGAAGTGGCGTCCAAGGAAGAAATTTGTGACCAAAGTAACAAATGTGGACCGTCCAACATAAGAGGCTCCATTATATAATTTGTCGGTAACCAATACCACATATGCAGTCATATGTGATAAACTTATTCCTCTAGCTAGAAAAGAAGCATAATTCTAGGCACAACAACACTGATCCTTCTTGCAATACGCGTGAGCCGAGGGCTTAAAGCTCAGGCTGCATACGGTCTGGCAACGATCGTTGCACTTTTCCTGATGGAAGCATGGAAGATTCACTCCATCTTCAACTGCAGGTTCAATCCATGATCCATGTAAGTCCCAACATGCACGAAAAATAATATGGAATTGATGTATGTATGTGGGGGGGAATAGTGACGATTTTTGTTAACTAAACAGGTGCAATGACTTGAATACGAATGAAGGTAACCGATCAATACTTGAGAGGACAAAAAAAAAATTTGGCAACGCATTAACAAATCAAAAAGAGATGTTATTACTTGTGCGGGCGTAGCAAGACGATGACGATAGGGTGAAAGCCACGATCATAAGAACCACGAAAATCACAGCCTTCCTGGTAGCGTTGCTCTTGGGTGCCATGACGAAGAGATCAACAAAGAATCGCTTCTTTCTTTGTTGTGTGCTAAGGATGTCGTGAGCTCTGGCCCTTGCATAGTCGTTTATATAGAGGGACAAGAATCAAATCTTTGGCGTTGAATTAATGTATCAGGTTGTGGATATGCATTCTTGATGTTTCTGCAGGAATTAATGTATTAATAGATATTTAAGGACACATTTATGAAAGACAGTAGATATACCTCCTTTTGATATATTTTTAGCTGGAATTGATTGGTTTCCAAAGATGTATCATCCTCCTTTTCTCGGCAACGGCCTATTGCCTGGTTTTTAGATTGAGGCGAATTCAAGGAAATCCTCAACATTTTGAGGCATGCTTGGTATTAGTTTTTTGGTCTGACTATATCTCATCTGGATGCGAGATAATATCTCACATCTAATATGATGTAATCCTCCTTCCTCTCCGACCGGCCGGCACCACCGACGCCGTTCCCCTCCACGCTGCCTGCGCCTCCTCCCCCTCCCCCGCAGTTCCTCTCCCTCCCCAGCGCCGGCGCCCTCTCCCTTGCGCGCGTTACCGGCGCCCTCTCCCTTGCGCGCGTTACCCGCGCTCTCTTCCTCTCGCATGTCCCTCCGCATCGGTAAAAATCCGATTTTCCCCCTCCGGCTCTTCGATCTGCAGCGGTCGTGCTCAGTCTGCGGCAGAGACTACCAACGGCGCGACAGAGCTACTTCTGCCGGTCGCCTGCACGGGGCTGCTGCTGCTGGTCGTCAGGTGAGGAGCTCATCTCCTGCAGCCACGGCTACCTGGCCGCCTTCGTCATGCTCATCCAGCATCAACACAGGTCTGACTACGACGTGGCTACGGCCACGCAGCAGCGGCGGCGGGATGGTGGCGGCGAGCTCCGACATGTTCCTCCATCCGCTCTAGGACTCCACCGCCAAGCACACCAACCTCAAGGTCTATTCCTCGTCGGTATTGTAGATTCTTTGCTTGCTTACACAGATGCTTTCATACTGATTGACCTCGGGACTACAGATTTTCTTGAGTACACGCTTGCTTGCTTACAAATTTGCTTGAGTACTACAGATTCTTTGCTTGAGTAGAATTGATTGGGCTGCTACAATAGAATTGCCACACAATAGAATTGGCCTCACTGTTGTAGATTCTCTGAAACAGATGTTGTAGAATTGGCCACACTGCCGTAGAATCTCTGTCACAGATGATGTAGAATTGGCTTCAGTGCTGTAGATTTCTGATGTCCTTACCTGAAATTGAATATAAAGCCAGTTTAAAAGTCAGTCTCCTGATCTGGATATAAACTTTCTGAAACTGAGATTGAAACAGGTGCAGTCGTAAAAATTCACTTTAAAACTCAGTTAAAAATTCAATTTTAGAGCTTGGATCCCGATCTTTATATAAAGTGTACTACAAGCTTATTGCAAGAAAGTTTAAAATTCAATCTAAAATTCAGTTAAAGTGATCTGAATATAAAAACTCTTGGAGTAAAAATTCAGTCTAAATGTCAGTTAAAGTTTCAGTTTTAGAGAGTTGGGATTTTATTGCAAGCAAGTTTTGTACTGTCATACAGTAATTTTCAGTTTGTAAAACTGAGAAGTGTATTTTCTATTTTGAAACTTAGTGTAGCTATTTTCAATTTTGATGGAAAATCAGTCTAAAAGTCAGTCTAGACTGCATTTAATTAGAAAATGTTGCATCATCATGCACGCATGTATCCCCCACTTCATCACCATTCGTTTCACCACACCACTTGTTAGAATAAATCAGAGGTACGTAATCGATCCACCGAGGAACAAGAAATCACAGACAATGACGACATCGAGATTTGTTAACGAGGTTCGGCGAACTCGCCTACTCCCCGGGGCAATGACTATGGGCGCTCCTCCCCAAGATACCGCAACACCGGCCACCCGGGCGCCGGCACAAGCCGCCGGCACCCTCTTGCGAGCCTGTCGCTATCTAGTCGTCATGAGTTACAACGTGGGGTGCCTCCTCATATATAAGAGGCCAAGGGTACAACGTGTCCGACTCCGACACTACAAGTATCCTACCCACACTACAACACCAAGTCCAAGCGTAACCCAACTAGTACAAAATATTCGACACAAACACAACAAACTCCACCTTGGCGAATATTCTCCACCACCTTGAATTTGTCCATGCGTCAAACTTCCATGTACTCTGGACTTGTGTTGTCTTCTTCGTAGCTTACCGAGAGCTACTCGACGAGTCTGCCCCAGACCCGCCGCCGCCGTGAGACCCCGCTGCTACTCCCGCAACTCCAGTCTCCATGACTCCACCTGCAATAGTGCTCCCTTGCAACTTGTAAAGATGCGAAGCCGTCCTCTCTCCAATCATCACGGTCACCTCATCTTCCATGATTCTCATGGTCTTCCTATCCCGATCACAATGGAATACCATACCATCATCATGAAGAACACCAAGCTTAAATTAGATTCCTCCTTAGCCTCGCACATGCCCGACTTCAAGAATCCGCTCAACTCCGTCAAACATCTTGATTTTGATGTCACCTACTCCAACAACACGATAACCTGTGTCATCGCCCACATAGGCTAAACCAAACTCACCAGACTTGTATGAAGAGAACCACTCCCTGTTGGGTGTCGCATGAAAAGAGCAAGCTGAATCCAACATCCATGCTTCATTTTTGGTTGACCACCGTTCGATACTATGAGAACATCACTACTGCTGTCCGAGTCATCACCATGAGTTGCCTTATTAGCACTTGCCCCACCATTGAGTTCTGGACAGTCCTTTCTCATATGTCCCCACCGCTTACACTTGTGACATCAGATATTCTTTTTCTTTTCTTGTTCTTCCCAGCCTCATATCCCTTCCGCCACTGCTCACCCTTGACTAGCAAACCTTCACCATGAGAGACTTCCACCGCGTTCTTCTTTCTCATATCATAAGATAGCAATGCCGCAGTAATATCCTCATTCTTGATGGTCTCCTTGCCGCAAGCGTCAAAGTAGTGATCAAATGCTCATAGGATGATGGCAATGAACAAAGAAGCAGAATTGCCCTATCCTCGTTGCCAACCGTCGCACCTAAGCGTGCTAGATCCGTCACGACTTGATTAAAGGCGTTCATATACTCCACAAGGTCCGACCCCTCCTGCATCCTCATCCCATACAACTTTTGCTTCAGATACACCTTGGTCGTCGCAGTCTTGGACATAAACTGACTTTCCAGCTTCTCCCAGATCTTCTTCGGCGAATTCTCATCCATCACATGATAAATAACCTGGTCCGACAGACACAACCGTATAGTCCCGGCTGCTTTCAACTGTAACTCCTGCCAGTCATCAGCCTCCATCTTAGCTGGCTTGGCTTCCTGCAACAATGCCTTCAAGCATCCCTGTTGTGCCAACAAATCTTTCACCCTTGTCTGCCATAACCCAAAGCTTCCAGTTCCGTTGAACTTCTCCACCTCAAACCTGGTACCCGATGGCGCCATGGTTCTTTGTATGACTGACCCTGCAAAAAATTATCTTAGCTCAACTCTTGGATGCTAGCGATTGTTTCGCCTCTGCCCTTGCTTCCGATGGATGCGTATCTATCAATGGATTTACTTCTTGCCGATCTGATCTGTTGCCTCGTCTCTGTACTTGTGCGCTGCCCCTTTTATTTAGTGAATCCGCAGCTCTCCGCCTCAGGCACGAGGACGAGTTCCACCAGGACTCGGTCCTGTTTTTTTTTTCTCAAAACAAAAACTTGGTCGCTGTACGCGTTTCGTTCCTGGCTTCCACCGGAGTCCGACGGGTCCGTGTCTGCGCGTATACCCGAGCAACCGAACAGGCTCCAGCTGCCGGCCTTCCGCTCGATACGGCCCAACACGGCTCGGCCAGCCGCGTGGCTCCCTGGTGCTCCCGTGCGTCGCGCCTAGCGGCAGGCCACGCGCCGCCGCCGTGGGTGCCTGCCCTGCGTGCCGCTTAGTCGGGTACTCCTTGCCGCCCAGTGAACGTTACGCCGATTTCAATTGCTTCGATCTTCCACATCATGATCCGTAGCCTCCTCAAACCTTGCTCATGATACCACTTGTTAGAATAAATCAGAGGTACGTAATCGATCCACCGAGGAACAAGAAATCACATACAATGACGACACCGAGATTTGTTAACGAGGTTCGGCGAACTCGCCTACTCCCCGGGGCAATGACTATGGGCGCTCCTCCCCAAGATACCGCAACACCGGCCACCCGGGCGCCGGCACAAGCCGCCGGCACCCCCTTGCGAGCCTGTCGCTATCTAGTCGTCATGAGTTACAACGTGGGGTGCCTCCTCATATATAAGAGGGCAAGGGTACAACGTGTCCGACTCCGACACTACAAGTATCCAACCCACACTACAACACCAAGTCCAAGCGTAACCCAACTAGTACAAAATATTCGACACAAACACAACACCACTTGCTTGCTGATCTTCACAGGCATATGATGTGCACCCTTGGTCGCCCGGTCCGACGAACTGCTAACGGAACAACGCCCAACGTCATGAGTGTGCTCACGTTCTGCAATTAAGCAACCGCCCTTCTCCGTTCTCCTCCAGCAGCAGCAAAAGGTTTTTGCTCTCCCTTGTTACTGAATTTAAACTGGAGAGTGGAGACATCATTTAAGTTCTGAACCTTGTTCTTTTCAACCTTGTTGCTCTGCTGGAACTTTACACTGGCCACTCATCTAGCGCCACATGGATGTATGTTCCTTGGTCAATCTTTTTACATGGATGCCTCATTTTTTTGGTAGGTTAAACTTTGCAATCGTTTTTTACGGTAAGGAATCAACCCATCACCCACATGAAGTTAGCTAGCTGGGTGATCCTGATCCAAACGAATTAAAGGTGACCTCCTCAAAGTAGTCCAAAGAGAACCTTGCCAGTCCAAGAGAGAACCACCATACTTGGCAAAAATGGCAACATCAATGTCAATCAACAGCATCTAGGCATTTGGACGATAAAACAACATCAATATCAAAGAATTTGAAGATGCCTCAAAGCATAGTTTAGCAAAAAGAACACTGGAGGTAAAAACACAAGCAGGAAACACCGTGGTGTTTGTCTGAATTTATTTCCTGCACATCAATTTTTTTTCTCAACGTCTGTAGAGGTTATGCTTATGCTATTGAATTTTAAATTGAACGCAATTATCATTTAGATGCACATTTGAGGGCCTGCAGTTGGTTATTTGGTTGTCCCAAACTTGAGATAAATGCAATCACCTACCTTTAGTTCCATTACTATTCCATTTAATAGCAGAAAAAGAGCATACAGTTTTGTCCGTTAAAGATAAACACTTCCTTCAATGTTCACTGTTTAGAATGGGGGTAGCTTAAAACTGTCAGAAACGTTGATGTCTAGGAGGAACTGGAGCAACTCTGCTTGCCGGATGAGATTTGAGCACGAAGCTCCTTAACTTGAAGGCCGGAGTGAACAAACATCCCAGCAATCATGTGCTGCCAAGAACACTGAATAATCTCGAGTGAAGTTGGAAGCCATTGGATCTTTTTCGAACTGCAACTAGCAGGACATCAACTCCAAAATTATCAAGTGCATTCCTAGAAAATTATCTGATGATTAAAAGAAGAAAATCTTGTCTGATTTTGATCTGCTCCAAAATTAACAGTGAATTTGATTGAATTTCAGAGAGCGCAGAGGAAGAGCAGCAACAACAACAACACGGGCACGGGAGAAGCAGGCGACAGGGGAGAATCACGGGAGACAGCAGAGCTCCACCAGCAGGAGCTCGAGGAGAAGCAGCAGTGGGAGCTCGGGAAGAAGCAGCAACCGGAGCTCAAGGAGAAGAAACAGCGGGAGCTCGAGGACGCGCGGGAGAGCAGTTCCGGGCAGCGGCGGCAGAGCAGTTATGGGCGGAAGCGCGGATCTTGGTGGCAGCGCATGTATGGGCGGCGGCGGCAGAGCAGTTGGGCGGCAACGCAAGTCTGGGCGGCGGGAGGGGATCGAGGCGGCGGAGGTGACGCCCCTAGGAACCGCGCCTGGAGGGGACCGCAGCTGGCCGGCGCCGGCCCCTCTCGGACGATGAGCGGAGGAAGAAGACGGGGCGGAGGGGTCTGTTTGAGACAATTTTGAGATGATGAGGTTTTGTTTGCAAATTTACCAATGAACTGGGCGTGCGACATTAATTTCGGGACGGAGGGAGTATATCTTTCTGCGCCACACAAGTACAGCAAAAACATTTTGCTTTTTTCTTTCTTTACTGCCCACCTTCGAAACTAACACAAACAATGCACCAACATCGTTCCTGCGAACCAACTTGTGGTTGGATGGTTAGAGGGACTGTGGTATCCCAGCCCACCAGGGTTCAAGTTCTGGTGCTCGCATTTATTTCAGGATTGACGGCGATGCGTATTCAGTGGGAGAAGACGTTTCCGTCGATGATGTGGTGTCTATAGGCACTCATTGAAATGGATCTTCCTTTTCTCTGACTTCCCTAATTTTTTGGCACGTGAAGGCATGGCCCAAGGCCTATGGACGATGCACGCCTCAAGATCTATCTATGCAGAGCAACATCAGAAAGTACTCCCATGTATTGCTCATATACCATCTCATGCAACAACTTTGTGGCAAATCACTCTTATATTGCATTTTTTATCTAAAATTGAGTGGAATGATCGAAATATGTGTTTTTTCTAAAAATGAGTAAAATAGTTGGGACTTGTGTTCACTTTTTCTTAAATAATTGGAATATGAGTCTAATATATGTGAAATAATTACGCATGTGTATATTATAAGAATTTGGGTGGAAAAATCGAAGTATGTGTTCAACTTTTATGGAATGGAGTGAAATAATCCAAATATGTGTTCACCTCTGTTGGCATTGGGTGAAATAACTGAAATATGTGTTCAATTAATTCGGCACAATTTAATCTTTATGCAAATTTCCCCCTTTGGAATAGGGAACCGCGAGGCCTTGTTTGGTTCACACTTAAAAGGCATAGGAGGAGTATTTCCCTTTTGTAGCACCGTTTCGGATTGTGTGCCATGGCATCGGAACTGGTTTCCTTTAATTTTTGCAGCATGGAAAATCAGGGCACTAAAATATATCCACTCCAACCTTTTTTTATCTGCTTGTCGCGTAGAATCCATAGTGCTGGTGTTAGGGTAACGCGTGCAATCTCTTCTGTTCATTTCTAATCTAACGGCTGTAGAACAAAGTCAGGAAAAGCACATCCACGCATGGGGTGGAGAAACTAGATACACACACCTAGTGGTACCCGAAAGAAACATGAAGTATGTATTGGTGTTCAGTTGGAAGCATGCCACAACTTGCCCAAGTCAGCCTACAGTTTCAACAGATATTCACAAGTCATCTTGTTTTCTTCGAAACTTGGTTTCCACCAGATATTATCTCCGGTCACATACACACAAATTTGAAGCTTTGCCGCAGTTACGGCTGTCCTCTTGTTCACTACAATTTTCTGAAAAATTAGAGTAAGAAATCCAGACTTTGCATCTGCAAATTCAAAAGAGAAATAACGATGGCATGGCAGCAAAGCAACATTTTTTCTTTGCGTGTAAGCAAAGCAACATTTTGCATTCAAAAATTCAAAGAGTCAACACTAAGATTATTAGGTTTGCCCAGAGGCTTTGGTACGATATTTTTTTTTTGTGCCAAGCTTTGATACGATATATTTTTTTGGAAAGGAGGATACACCCCGGCCTCTGCATCTGGGCGATGCATGCAGCTATTTTATTAATTATTCACAATAACCTTACAAAGTAATACGATATGGCAAGGAACTTTACATTCAAAAGGATAGATTTCAGCATTCAGAGTGCCTTTTTGACCAGAGGCGTTGATACTTTTACATCTATGCAGCCCCTATGCCATACTACCTCTACTTAGTTTCTGAAACAAGAAGAACAAACGAAAAACTTACAACTAAGTCAATGACAGTCATTATTGCGGGCACGGCTAATGACGGGCACTTGCACGAGCGCAGCGTGCTCTGCTCCTCTGCCTGCTAGACATAGAAAGGATATACTGTCTTCGTCCTGGTTTATTGATGCCCTTCATATTTTGTGTCAAATTTTGACCATAGATTTAATTAACAAGATATTAATGCATGTTATCAAAATTTATATCGTTGCATACATATTTGAACATAGTTTTCGATGGCATTATTTTTGTGACGTGCATTGATATTTTGTTAGTTAAATCTATGGTCAAAATTTGACACTAAATACGAAGGGGGGCAATAAACCAGGACGGGGGTAGTACTTAACTTATATCTTTTCTTCTCCTAAGACATTTTGGTCACCTCTTGACAACCATAACACATCATATATAGATGGTTCAAATATCTATCATTCCATTTTTTGTTTTCTGTAAGTTATGTCTCTGTTTGCATTACTTTGTCATGCAATCAGTCACGAAAATAAGAACCGAATGGTCGATACATAATTCAATAATGGCCACATAAACGGGCACTTCTGCCCTGCTAGTGACTACAAAGACAACAACGACAACCGTGACAGCTGAAACACAAGCGACACAGGGTGTCAGTGACGAGTCCACCACTAACACCGCTCGCACTAGTGTAAGCTTGACGTCGCCAAGCAATGAGACATTAACCCAAGGCACTGGTCCGGTTGCCGGCCAAGCCATAGAAGAAAGACCAAAGGGGTGGACGGGCAAGAACCGATGGAAGCACAAGTCACACCGCAACGACGACGACACATTAGTAGAAAAACATCTATTAGTCCCGGTTCGTAAGGGTCTTTAGTCCCGGTTCATGAACCGGGACTAATGGGTCGTTACTAATACCTCCACCCATTAGTCCCGGTACAAACACGAACCGGGACAGATGTGCCTCCACGTGGGGGGCCTTTGGTCCCGGTTGGTGGAAAGTCCATGTTTTCTTTTTAGAAAAGTGGCTGCTTTAGGTGTTTTGGGGGTTATTTTTAGGTTGTTATTAGCTAGCTAATAGAGAGAAGTGTCCTCTCTTATATCTTCGTCCTTGGTTTATCAACGCTGCTGCTATGTTCATTTCACCCGCTGATATAACATGCTTTTGCATGCTCACATCATACATTATCATATATAATAACAAGTCCTACTAATCATGCATCATCATACAACTTCTACTCGTTATTAATAATAAGTCATACGATCATCATCCTCATAGTCATCGAACCCAACCCTACATAATTGTTCTTAGCACATGATCATCAGTATCAGGTATAGGAACTAATTAAACACCCTTAAGGTAAGATAGCATAAAACAATATAGACCCTGACTCTCCATTATGAAGAATGGAGATCATCCTGTCTCCAATTCTTGCGCTTCGCTTCCTTTTGCTTCCAAGAAGCTCCTTTCGACTGTCCATACATTTTTTTCATTCTTTGATTGTCATGTCTCCACTTTTAGAAATCCGGTATGGACAGTTGAGATTCGTAGGATGACCTGGATACATGTTCAAAACATGAAGGCTGTCATTCTCATACATCAAATGAGGCACACAATCCTCTGGGATTCTCTGTTGAAAAACATAGTAATAACTTCGTAGTTAGCAATGATGTACTAGTTTTAGAAGTATGCAAAAAGATGCACGGATGTCGTAATAGTAAAAAATCTTACCAGGGTATCTCCATGGTAGTTACCGTAGTTCAACACGTGCACTAGTGGCACATATTGACCATAATGTTGAGGAGTTCGATTGTAGACATTGTAATTCTCAAGATCCCTACAAAATGCGATCAGATGAGTTTTCTCCTTATAAGTTAATTCGGAGCCATCGGTATAGTGGGTTTTGTCTACCATCTTCCGCACATTCTTTGAACAATCAAAATAAGCTGTCAATGGAAATAAGCTGTCAACTATTTTGAAATAAACAATATAAATTACTTAATAACTATGTTAAGCTCACATGGGGGAAGAATTGGAGGTGTATCCACAAGGACCCAAATCGAAGGTGTCTCTTGCTCGATTGTAGGATCACCAAGATCCATGGTGACAAGCATACCCTCATCAAGACCATACATCGTGCAAAGTGCTTCCCAATTTTTGCAACCAAAATGGGTTACACTCTCAGCATTGTACAGCTTTACTTGAAAATCCACACCATGATGGGTACTTAGGATAATTTTTTTGGTTTCAAAACTTTCATGGTCTTAAAACCCATCCTCTCCAAGACATATCGCCTTGCAAAGCATGGGATAAGCTAGTCGAATTGGAAAAGATGAAAAATATTGTCATGATTAAAATAGTTGAAGTCATGATTAATTACGAAAAAACTATTGTCGCTGCTATGCATCAGATGAACATCGAAGCTCTCGTCGAGCTTAATGCTGAAGCGCCGATCTTCGCCCAGCTCAATGAACCTGTCGCAGATACCTCGGTCGTCGTGGCACCAGTCGCACTTCGGCGGTTTTCGTCGTCCGAGTACGACATTTCCGCCTATATTCATAATTCAAATGAAGGAGAACTTATCCAATATGAGCATTCAATAAGCAAAACCAAATCATAAAATAAGCAAAACCAAATCATAAAATAAAGTAGTATTCAAATTAGCATGCATTCAATAATTATAAGCAAAAGTACATCATCTCTTGGTGTTCGTACATCGTCGAATATTATTACTAATATAGCATCACTAATACAACTAGAACCGTAGCGCCCGACGGTATCGACGCGGCGGTGGACACCAAAGATAAGGAACCATCACAGGATCATAGCTCGGTGAGATCCTCAAGAACCTGCCGGTATTGTCGAACCTGTCCTCCAATGCAACCATGTAGCGACGGACGTGCTCGTCCTCCTCGCTGACACGGTGACGTACCACCTCCGCGGTGTCCGGAAGCCTCGGCACCGCCACTCGCCCGCGACCGCCACCAAACAAGGATCGGGTCAACAACGGGCTGCCTCCTCACCAACCTACGTCCCCCGGAAGGTAGCACCTCCCAATACCAGCCCGGCGGAGCCCAGTCCCGAACATGGCCCTGATCAAGCAAGCCTCCACCGCCGAGTCGGCGGCATTTACGAGGATGTGGGATAGGCATCGCCGACGCCGATGCGGAACTACTTCTATATATAGTTAAATAAAATAGTTTTATTAATTAAATCAACTATGTAGTTCAACTACTATACTAAGCATTTACTATAAATAAATAAAGTAGTACTTACTATAAATAAATAAAGTAGCACTTATTATAAATAAATAAAGTAGCACTTACTACAAACTACTTCTATATATAGTTAAATAAAGTAGTTTTATTAATTAAATCAACTATCTAGTTCAACTATACTAAGCACTTATTACTATAAATAAATAAAGTAGTACTTACTAAAAACAAAGTAGCACTTACTATATAGTACTTACTAAAAATAAACTAGTATTTTTCTAACTAACTCAGATTTTTCTAACTAATCATAATACCAAAAAATCTAAATAAAATAGTAATTATATTTTCTAACTAGCTAGTTCAATTATAGTACTTACTAACACAATCTAAATATCACCAAACATATTATGAACAAATTAATAGAAAAAAATCTATTAACAGAAAAAATCTAACACAATATAAACAAATTAATTACACCAAAAAATTTATTAACAGAATAAAATCTAACACAATATGAACAAATTAATTACAAAATCTAAATTAACATACTATGAACTAATTCTATTAGTAAAAATTTTAATTAGATGATCAAATCTCATATACCTAAATTTTCTTACTAATTCAATTAAGCACTTACTAATTCAACTAATTAAGCACTTATTAATTTTCTTACTAATTTAACTAAGCATTTACTAATTCGTCTAACATTAATATATCTAATTCATCTAATACGGAAAATGCGGGGCCGGCGACGACGGGCTGGGGGCGACGGGCGGCGACGTGACGGGCGGAGGCGCGAGATGGCGACAATGGCGTGGCGGGGCAATGACAGGCGTCAAGGTCGGGTCGGCGACAGCGTCTGGTGGGTCGGCGGCGGCGCCAAGGCCGGGAGATCGAGGAGGAGAGATCGAAGTGGGGATGCGGTTCTGAAATTTCCCTTATATAGCAAAGTCTTTGGTCCCGGTTCGTCCCACCAACCGGAACCAATACACCCTTTAGTCCCGGTTGGTAGCACCAACCGGGACCAAAGGGCTCTTTTCAGCAGCCCAAAGGGCGGGAGGGAGAGGGCTTTGGTCCCGGTTGGTGCCAACAACCGGGACTAAAAGTGGCATTGGTCCCGGTTGGAGCCACGAACCGGGACCAATGTCTTTGTCTTTGGCACGGTCTTGCACGAAAGTTTAGTCCCACCTCGCTAGCCGAGAGGCGCGCAGTGGTTTATAAGCCCCTTGCCGCTCCCTCTCGAGCTCCTCTCCACTGCAGGCTTACGGGCCTACTTACTACTGCTTTGCCTGATGGTCCTAATGGGCCACCTGCGGGGCTGAATCCTGGCCCATGGTGGGTTTCTAGTCGTATCCAGGCCGTGGGGGCCCAGTAGGAGGCATTTTTTTTTACTTATTTATTTTATGCAGGTGTTTTTTTAGTCCCACCTCGCCAAGCGAGAGGCACTCATAGCTGTTTATAAGCCCTGAGTGCAGAGACGATGAAGAAGAGGCTCAATGCTCACGTTGGTTCGCTTCAAACCTTGAGGAATAGGGTAGACTGCACGGAGCTATGTGCAGTGCAGTTTACACTATTCTGAAAGGCTTGAAGCGAATTAACTAGCATTGCACCTCTTTTTTATTTTTAATGACTTATTACCACACAGAAATAAAAAGAAAAAAATAAATATAGCAGAAAAGAAAAAACTATATAAAAACTACTCGAAATAAATAGAAGAAAAAATAGTTGTGATTAACTTTACTAAATAATGAGCATAGATGCTTATTTTAATGACTTATTACAATTCAGAAATAAATAGAAGAAAAAATAGTTGTGGTTAACTTTACTAAAATGAGCATAGATGCTTATTTTAATGACTTATTATAACTCACAAATAAAAAGAAAAAATAGTTGTGATTAACTTTACTAAATAATGAGTATAGATGCTTATTTTTAATGACTTATTACAACTCACAAATAAATAAAAATTATTGTGATTAACTTTAATAAATAATGAGCATAGATGCTTATTTTTAATGACTTATTACAACTCACAAATAAAAAGAATAAAAATAGTTGTGATTAACTTTACTAAATAATGAGCATAGATTGTCAAGTTGGTGCTGTTTTAACCTTCGCAAGGACCGGGCGTAGCCACACTCGGTTCAACTAAAGTGAGAGAAACAGACACTCGCCGGTCACCTTTAAGCAACGAGTGCTCGAAGCGGTGAAACCAGTCTCGCGTAAGCGTCTGGCGTAATGTCGGTCCGGGCCGCTTCATCTCACAATACCACTGAACCAAAGTATGACATGCTGGTAAGCAGTATGACTTATATCGCCCACAACTCACTTGTGTTCTACTCGTGCATATGACATCAACGCATAAAACCAGGCTCGGATGCCACTGTTGGGGAACGTAGTAATTTCAAAAAAATTCCTACGCACACGCAAGATCATGGTGATGGCATAGCAACGAGAGGGGAGAGTGTATGTCCACGTACCCTCGTAGACCGTAGGCGGAAGCGTTATAGCAACGCTGTTGATGTAGTCGTCGTCTTCACGATCCGACCGATCCAAGTACCGAACGCACGGCACCTCCGAGTTCAGCACACGTTCAGCTCGATGGCGATCCCGGACTCGATCCAGCAAAGTGTCGGGATGAGTTCCGTCAAGACGACGGCGTGGTGGCGATGATGATGCTCCACCGGCGCAGGGCTTTGCCTAAGCTCATGACGATATGACTCTACCGGCGCAGGGCTTCTCCTAAGCTCCATGACGATATGACCGAAGTGGAATATGGTGGAGGGGGGTACCGCGACACGGCTAAGGAGCGATCCGTAGATCAACTTGTGTGTTCATGGGGTGCCCCTGCCCCGTATATAAAGGAGGGAGGGAGGAGGAGGCCGGCCCTAGGAGGGCGCGCCATGGGGAGTCCTACTCCCACGGGAGTAGGATTCCCCTTTCCTAGTCCAACTAGGAGTCCTTCCATGTATTAGGAGTAGGAGACAAGGAAGGGGAAGAGAGAAGGGAAGGAAGGAGGGGTGCGGCCTCTCCCTAGTCAATTCGGACTAGGCCATGGGGGCGCGGTCTGCCCTAGGCAGCCCTCTCTCTTTCCCGAGGGCCCAATAAGGCCCAATACTTCTCCCGGCGAATTCCCGTAACTCTCCGGTACTCGAAAAATACCGAATCACTCGGAACCTTTCCGAAGTCCGAATATAGTCGTCAATATATCAATCTTTACGTCTCGATCATTTGAGACTCCTCGTCATGTCCCCGATCTCATCCAGGACTCGAACTCCTTGGTACATCAAAACTCATAAACTCATAATATAACCGTCATCGTAACGTTAAGCGTGCGGACCCTACGGGTTCGAGAACTATGTAGACATGACCTAGAACTATTCTCGGTCAATAACCAATAGCGGAACCTGGATGCCCATATTGGCTCCTACATATTCTCGAATATCTTTATCGGTCAAACCGCAAAACAACATACGTTGTTCCCTTTGTCATCGGTATGTTACTTGCCCGAGATTCGATCGTCGGTATCAATACCTAGTTCAATCTCGTTACGGCAAGTCTCTTTACTCGTTCCGTAATGCATCATCCCGCAACTAACTAATTAGTTGCAATGCTTGCAAGGCTTATAGTGATGTGCATTACCGAGAGGGCCCAGAGATACCTCTCCGACAATCGGAGTGACAAAACCTAATCTCAAATCGCCAACCCAACATGTACCTTTGGAGACACCTGTAGTACTCCTTTATAATCACCCGACGCGTTGTGACGTTTGGTAGCACCAAAGTGTTCCTCCGTGGCGGGAGTTGCATAATCTCATAGTTACAGGAACATGTATAAGTCATGAAGAAAGCAATAGCAATATACTAAGCGATCAAGTGCTAGGCTAACGGAATGGGTCATGTCAATCACATCATTCTCCTAATGATGTGATCCCATTAATCAAATAACAACACATGTCTATGGTTAGGAAACATAACCATCTTTGATTAATGAGCTAGTCAAGTAGAGGCATACTAGTGACTATATGTTTGTCTATGTATTCACACATGTATCATGTTTCCGGTTAATACAATTCTAGCATGAATAATAAACATTTATCATGATATAAGGAAATAGATAATAACTTTATTATTGCCTCTAGGGCATATTTCCTTCAGTCTCCCACTTGCACTAGAGTCAATAATCTAGTTCACATCGCCATGTGATTTAACACCAATTTTCACATCTGTATGTGATAAAAGCCATAGTTCACATCGTCATGTGATCAACACCCAAAGGGTTACTAGAGTCAATAATCTAGTTCACATCGTTATGTGATTAACAACCAAAGAGTACTAAGGTATGATCATGTTTTGCTCGTGAGAGAAGTTTAGTCAACGAGTCTGTCACATTTAGAGCCGTATGTATTTTGCAAAATATTCTATGTCTACAATGCTCTGCACGGAGCTACTCTAGCTAATTGCTCTCACTTTCAATATGTATCCAGATTGAGACTTAGAGTCATCTGGATCGGTGTAAAAATCTTGCATCGATGTAACTTTACGACGGGCTCTTTTATCACCTCCATAATCGAGAAATATTTCCTTAGTCCTCACTAAGGATGTTCTTGACCAATGTCCAGTGATCTACTCCTAGATCACTATTGTACTCCCATCCCAAATTCAGATCAAGGTATACAATAGGTCTGGTACATAGCATAGCATACTTTATAGAACCTATGACTGAGGCATAGGGAATGACTTTCATTCTCTTTTCTATTTTCTGCCATGGTCGGGATTTGAGTCTTACTCAATTTCACACCTTGTAACACAGGCAAGAAACTCTTTCTTTGACTGTTCCATTTTGAACTACTTTAAAATCTTGTCAAGGTATGTACTAATTGAAAAACTTATCAAGCGTCTTGATCTATCTTTATAGATCTTGATGCTCAATATGTAAGCAGCTTCACCGAGGTCCTTCTTGAAGGAAATATGCCCTAGAGGCAATAATAAAAGTTATTATTTATTTCCTTATATCATGATAAATATTTATTATTCATGCTAGAATTGTATTAACCGGAAACATAATACATGTGTGAATATATAGACAAACAGTATGTCACTAGTATGCCTCTACTTGACTAGCTTGTTAATCAAAGATGGTTATGTTTCCTAACCATGAACAAGGAGTTGTTATTTTATTAACAAGGTCACATCATTAGTTGAATGATCTGATTGACATGACCCATTCCGTTAGCTTAACAGTTGATCGTTTAGTATGTTAATGCTTTCTTCATGACCCATACATGTTCCTATAACTATGAGATTATGCAACTCCCGTTTACCGGAGGAACACTTTGGTACTACCAAAGCGTCTCACAACGAATCGGGTGATTATAAAGGAGTACTACAGGTGTCTCCAAAGGTACTTGTTGGGTTGGCGATTTCGAGATTAGGTTTTGTCACTCCGATTGTCGGAGAGGTATCTCGAGCCTTCTCGGTAATGCACATCACTTAAGCCTTGCAAGCATTACAACTAATGAGTTAGTTGTGAGATGATGTATTACGGAACGAGTAAAGAGACTTACCGTAACGAGATTGAACTAGGTATTGGATACCGACGATCGAATCTCGGGTAAGTAACATACCGATGACAAAGGGAACAACGTATGTCGTTATGCGGTTTGACCGATAAAGATCTTCGTAGAATATGTAGGAACCAATATGGGCATCCAGGTTCCGCTATTGGTTATTGACCGAGAATGGTTCTAGGTCATGTCTACATAGTTCTCGAACCCGTAGGGTCCGCACGCTTAACGCTTCGATGACAGTTCATAATGAGTTTATAAGTATTGATGCACGAAGGTTGTTGAGTCCCGGATGTGATCACGGACATGACGAGGAGTCTCGAAATGGTCGAGACATAAAGATTGATATATTGGAAGCCTACATTTGGACATCGGAAGTGTTCGGGTGAAATCGGATTTTTCGAGTACCGGAGGTTACCGGAACCCCGGAAGTCTATGGGCCTTAATGGGCCATGGGAGAAGAGGAAGGGCAGGCCAAGGTGGGCTGCGCCCCCCCTCTAGTCCGAATAGGACAAGGAAGGGGGGGGCGCCTTCCCTCTTCCCTCCTCCAATCCTAGTCCAACTAGGAGGGGAGTCCTACTCGGTGGGAGTAGGACTCCTCCTTGTGCGCCTCCCCTAGGGCCGCCACCTCCCCTTGGCTCCTTTATATACGGGGCAGGGGCACCCCAAGACACACAAGTTGATCTACGGATCTTGCCTTAGCCAGCGGTGCCCCTTCCACAATATTCCACTTGGTCATATCGTCGCGGAGCTTAGGAGAAGCCCTGCGCCGGAGAAGTCATATCGTCGCGGAGCTTAGGCGAAGCCCTGCGTCGGTGGAGCATCAACATCGTCACCACCACGCCGTCTTGTGACGGAACTCATCCCGACACTTTGCTGGATCGGAGTCCGGGATCGTCATCGAGCTGAACGTGTGCAGAACTCGGAGGTGCCGACGTTCGGTGCTTGGATCGGTCGGATCGTGGAGACGTCGACTACATCAACAGCGTTGTTATAACGCTTCCGCTTTCGGTCTCACGAGGGTGGGCGGACGGACACTCTCCCTCTCGTTGCTATGCCATCACCATGGTCTTGCGTGATCGTAGGAAAATTTTTGAAATTACTCGTTCCCCAATAGTGGTATCGAGCCTGGTTTTATGCGTTGATGTCATGTGCACGAGTAGAACACAAGTGAGTTGTGGGCGATACAAGTCATACTGCCTACCAGCATGTCATACTTTGGTTCAGCGGTATTGTGAGATGAAGCGGCCGGACCGACATTACGCAGACGCTTACGCGAGACTGGTTTCACCGCTCCGAGCACTCGTTGCTTAAAGGTGACGGCGGGTGTCTGCTCTCTCACTTTAGTTGAATCGAGTGTGGCTCGCCGGTCCTTGAGAAGGTTAAAGCGGAGTCTATTTGACGAAGTATCGTTGTGGTTTTGATGCGTAGGTAAGAACGGTTCTTGCTCAGCCCGTAGCAGCCACGTAAAACTTGCAACAACAAAGTAGAGGACGTCTAACTTGTTTTTGCAGGGCATAATGTGATGTGATGTGGTCAAAACGTGATGCTATACTTTATTGTATGAGATGATCATGTTTTGTAACGAGTTATCGGCAATGGCAGGAGCCATATGGTTGTCGCTTTATTGTATGAAATGCAACGCCATGTAATTGCTTTACTTTATCACTAAGGAGTAGCGATAGTCGTAGAAGCAATAGTTGGCGAGCGACAACGATGCTACGATGGAGATCAAGGTGTCGCGCCGGTGGCGATGGTGATCATGGCGGTGCTTGGCGATGGAGATCACAAGCACAAGATGATGATGACCATATCATATCACTTATATTGATTGCATGTGATGTTTATCCTTTATGCATCTTATCTTGCTTTGATTGACGGTAGCATTATAAGATGATCTCTCACTAAAATTATCAAGAAGTGTTCTCCCGAGTATGCACCGTTGCGAAAGTTCTTCGTCTTTGAGACACCACGTGATGATCGGGTGTGATAGGCTCTACGTTCAAATACAACGGGTGCAAAACAGTTGCGCACGCGAATACTCAGGTTAAACTTGACGAGCCTAGCATATAACAGATATGGCCTCGAACACGAGACCGAAAGGTCGGCGTGAATCATATAGTAGATATGATCAACATAGTGATGTTCACCATTGAAACTACTCCATCTCACGTGATGATCGGACATGGTTTAGTTGATTTGGATCACGTAATCACTTAGATGACTAGAGAGATGTCTGTCTAAGTGGGAGTTTTTAATATGATTAATTAAACTTAAATTTATCATGAACCTAGTACCGATAGTATTTTGCTTGTCTATGTTTCTTTGTAGATAGATGGCTCGTCTGTTGTTCCGTTGAATTTTAATGCGTTCCTTGAGAAAGCAAAGTTGAAAGATGATGGTAGCAATTACACGGACTGGGTCCGTAATTTGAGGATTATCCTCATTGCTGCACAGAAAAATTACGCCTGGAAGCACCGCTGGGTAGCAGCCTGCTGCTGAGATCTTGAGCCGAAGTTGTGAACGTCGGCAAAGCAGAGCTGATGACTACTCTATAGTTCAGATGTGCCATGCTTTACGGCTTAGAACCGGGTCTTCAACGACGTTTTGAGCGTCATGGAGCATATGAGATGTTCCAGGAGTTGAAGTTAATATTTCAAGCAAATGCCCGGATTGAGAGATATGAAGTCTCCAATAAGTTCTATAGCTGCAAGATGGAGGAGAATAGTTACGTCGGTGAGCACATACTCAAAATGTGCGGGTATAACAATCACTTAATTCAGCTGGGAGTTAATCTTCCGGATGATAGTGTCATTGATGAATTCTCCAATCACGCCACCAAGCTACAAGAGCTTCGTGATGAACTATAATATGCAAGGGATGACTAAGACAATTCTGAGCTCTTGGCGATGCTTTGAAAGCATGGAGGTAGAAATCAAGAAAGAGCATCAAGTGTTGATGGTCAGCAAGACCACTAGTTTCAAGAAAAGGGCAAAGGGAAGAAGAAGGAAACTTCAAAAGAACAGCAAGAAAGTTGCTGATCAAGAGAAGAAACCCAAGTCTGGACCTAAGCCTGAAACGAGTGTTTTTACCGCAAGCAGATCGACCGGAAGCGGAACTGCCCCAAGTATTTGGCGGATAAAAGGATGGCAAGGTGATCAAAGGTATATGTGATATACATGTTATTGATGTGTACCTTACTAATACTCGCAGATAGTACCAGGTATTTGATCTGGTTACATTGCTAATATTTGCAACTCAAACAGGAACTACGGATTAGCGAAGATTGGCTAAGGACGAGGTGACGATCTTGGCGTTGGAAATGGTTCCAAAGTCGATGTGATCGCAGATCGGCACGCTACCTCTACATCTACCTTCGGGATTAGTTTTAGACCTAAATAATTGTTATTTGGTGCAGCGTTGAGCATGAACATTATATCTGGATCTTGTTTATTGCGAGGCGGTTATTCATTTAAATCAGAGAATAATGGTTGTTCTATTTATATGAGTAATATCTTTTATGGTCATGCACCCTTGAAGAATGGTCTATTCTGTTGAATCTCGACGGTAGTGATACACATATTCATAATGTTGAAGCCAAAAGATGCAGAGTTGATAATGATAGTGCAACTTATTTGTGGCACTTGCCGTTTAGGTCATATCGGTGTAAAACGCATGAAGAAACTCCATCTTGATGGGCTTCGGAATCACTTGATTATGAATCACTTGGTACTTGCGAACCGTGCCTCATGGGCAAGATGACAAAACGCCGTTCTCCGGAACTATGGAGCATGCAACTGATTTGTTGGAAATCATACATACCGATGTTTGTGGTCCAATGAATGTTGAGGCACGCCATGGTATCGTTATTTTCTCACCTTCACAGATGATTTGAGCAGATATGGGTATATCTACTTAATGAAACACAAATCTGAAACATTTGAAAAGTTCAAAGAATTTCAGAGTGAAGTGGAAAATCATCGTAACAAGAAAATAAAGTTTCTACGATCTGATCGTGGAGGAGAATATTTGAGTTACGAGTTTGGTTTACATTTGAAACAATGTGGAATAGTTTCGCAACTCCATACCGGAACACCACAGAGAAATGGTGTGTCGAGCGTCGAATCGTACTTTACTAGATATGGTGCGATCTATGATGTCTATTTCCGATTTACCGCTATCGTTTTGGGGTTATGCTTTAGAGACGGCCGCATTCACGTTGAATAGGACACCGTCAAAATCCGTTGAGACGACGCCTTATGAACTGTGGTTTGGCAAGAAACCAAAGTTGTCGTTTCTTAAAGTTTGGGGCTGCGATGCTTATGTAAAGAAACTTCAACCAGATAAGCTCGAACCCAAATCGGAAAATGTGTCTTCATAGGATACCCAAAGGAGACTGTTGGGTACACCTTCTATCACAGATCTGAAGGCAAGATTTTCGTTGCTAAATTCGGGTCCTTTCTAGAGAAGGAGTTTCTCTCGAAAGAAGTGAGTGGGAGGAAAGTAGAACTTGATGAGATAACTGTATCTGCTCCATTATTGGAAAGTAGTTCATCACAAGAAATGGTTCTGTGACAACTACACCAATTAGTGAGGAAACTAATGATGATGATCATGAAGTTTCAAATCAAGTTACTCTTGAACCTCGAGGTCAACCAGAGTAAAATACGCACTGAGTGGTACGGTAATCTTATTCGGAAGTCATGTTACTTGACCATGGCGAACCTACAAACTATGAAGAAGCGATGGTGAGCCCAGATTCGCAAAATGGCTGGAAGCCATGAAATCTGAGATGGGATCCATGTATGAGAACAAAGTATGGACTTTGGTTGACTTGCCCGATGATCGGCAAGCCATTGAAAATAAATGGATCTTTAAGAAGAAGACCGACGCCGATGGTAATGTAACTGTCTACAAAGCTCGACTTGTTGCAAAAGGTTTTCGACAAGTTCAAGGGGTTGACTACGATGAGACTTTCTCACCCGTAGCGATGCTTAAGTCTGTCCGAATCATGTTAGCAATTGCCGCATTTTATGATTATGAAATTTGGCAAATGGATGTAAAACCGCATTCTTGAATGGATTTCTAGAAGAAGAGTTGTATATGATGCAACCAGAAGGTTTTGTCGATCCAAAGGGTGCTAACAAAGTGTGCAAGCTCCAACGATCAATTTATGGTCAGTGCAAGCCTCTCGGAGTTGGAATAAACGCTTTGATAGTGTGATCAAAGCATATGGGTTTGTCTGAGACTTTTGGAGAAGCTTTGTATTTACAAGAAAGTGAGTGGGAGCTCTGTAGCATTTCGATATTATATGTGGACGACATATTATTGATTGGAAATGATATAGAATTTCTGGATAGCATAAAAGGATACTTGAATAAAAGTTTTTCAATGAAAGACCTCGGTGAAGCTGCATACATATTGGGCATCAAGATCTATAGAGATAGATCAAGGCGTTTAATTGGACTTTCACAAAGCACATACCTTGATAAAGTTTTGAAAAAGTTCAAAATGGATCAGCAAAGAAAGGTTTTTACCTGTGTTGCAAGGTGTAAGATTGAGTCGGACTCAATGCCCGACCACAGCAGAAGATAGAGAGAAAATGAAAGATGTTCCTATGCTTTAGCCATAGGCTCTATCATGTATGCAATGCTGTGTACCAGACACTGACGTATGCTTAGCTGTAAGCTTGGCAGGAAGGTACCAAAGTAATCCGAGTGGATCATGGACAGCGGTCAAGAACATCTGAAATACCGAAAAGGACTAAGGATATGTTTCTCGTATATGGAGGTGACAAAGAGCTAGTCGTAAATGGTTACGTCGATGCAAGCTTTGACACCGATCCGGACGATTCTAAATCGCAAACCGGATCGTGTTTTTATTAAGCGGTGGAGCTGTCGGTTGGTGCAGTTCTAAACAAAGCGTCGTGGCGGGATCTACATGTGAAGCGGAGTACATAGCTGCTTGGAAGCAGCAAATGAAGGAGTCTGGATGAAAGAGTTCATTTCCGATCTAGGTGTCATACCTAGTGCATCGGGACCGATGAAGATCTTCGTGACAATCTTGGTGCAATTGCCTTGGCAAAGGAATCCAGATTTCACAAGAGGACCAAGCACATCAAGAGACGCTTCAATTCCATTGGGACCAAGTCCAAGTGGGAGACATAGAGATTTGCAAAATACATACGGATCTGAATGTTGCAGACCGTTGACTAAGCCTCTTCCACGAGCAAAACATGATCAGCACCAAGACTCCATGGGTGTTAGGATCATTACTTTGTAATCTAGATTATTGACTCTAGTGCAAGTGGGAGACTGAAGGAAATATGCCCTAGAGGCAATAATAAAAGTTATTATTTATTTCCTTATATCATGATAAATGTTTATTATTCATGCTAGAATTGTATTAACCGGAAACATAATAAATGTGTGAATATATAGACAAACAGTATGTCACTAGTATGCCTCTACTTGACTAGCTTGTTAATCAAAGATGGTTATGTTTCCTAACCATGAACAAGGAGTTGTTATTTGATTAACAAGGTCACATCATTAGTTGAATGATCTGATTGACATGACCCATTCCGTTAGCTTAACAGTTGATCGTTTAGTATGTTAATGCTTTCTTCATGACCCATACATGTTCCTATAACTATGAGATTATGCAACTCCGTTTACGGAGGAACACTTTGGTACTACCAAACGTCACAACGAATCGGGTGATTATAAAGGAGTACTACAGGTGTCTCCAAAGGTACTTGTTGGGTTGGCGTATTTGAGATTAGGTTTTGTCACTCCGATTGTCGGAGAGGTATCTCGAGCCTTCTCGGTAATGCACATCACTTAAGCCTTGCAAGCATTACAACTAATGAGTTAGTTGTGAGATGATGTATTACGGAACGAGTAAAGAGACTTACCGTAACGAGATTGAACTAGGTATTGGATACCGACGATCGAATCTCGGGTAAGTAACATACCGATGACAAAGGGAACAACGATGTCGTTATGCGGTTTGACCGATAAAGATCTTCGTAGAATATGTAGGAACCAATATGGGCATCCAGGTTCCGCTATTGGTTATTGACCGAGAATGGTTCTAGGTCATGTCTACATAGTTCTCGAACCCGTAGGGTCCGCACGCTTAACGTTTCGATGACAGTTCATAATGAGTTTATAAGTATTGATGCACCGAAGGTTGTTCGGAGTCCCGGATGTGATCACGGACATGACGAGGAGTCTCGAAATGGTCGAGACATAAAGATTGATATATTGGAAGCCTACATTTGGACATCGGAAGTGTTCCGGGTGAAATCGATTTTATCGAGTACCGGAGGTTACGGAACCCCGGAAGTCTATGGGCCTTAATGGGCCATGGGAGAAGAGGAAGGGCAGGCCAAGGTGGGCTGCGCCCCCTCCCCTCTAGTCCGAATAGGACAAGGAAGGGGCGGTATAACGCCCCGATGCGGCTATATCTCCCACGTGTCGAGGCACGACTTAGAGGCATAACCGCATTGAAAGCAATGTCGCAAGTGAGGTAATCTTCACACAATCCATGTAATAATTAAGGGAAAGATACATAGTTGGCTTACAATCGCCACGTCACACAGTACATAATTAAACATACATCATTCAGAGTACACTCAAGGTCCGACTACGGAACCAAAATAGAAGAAGATACCCCAAATGCTAACACAGATCCCCGAATCGTCCCAACTGGGCACCACTACTGATCATCTGGAAACGACACATAGTAACGACCACGTTCCTCGTCGAACTCCCACTTGAGCTCGGTGGAATCACCTGCACTGGCCTCATCGGAACCTGCAACTGTTTTGGAAGTATCTGTGAGTCACGGGGACTCAGCAATCTCACACCCGCGAGATCAAGACTATTTAAGCTAATAGGAAGGACTGAGTAGTAAAGTGGAGCTGCAGCAAGCGACTAGCATATATGGTGGCTACATCGCAAAAGAGAGCGAGAAGAGAAGCAAAGCACGGTCGTGAAGCTAGTAGCGATCAAGAAGTGATCCTGAACTACTTACGTCAGACATAACTCCAACACCGTGTTCACTTCCCGGACTCCGCCGAGAAGAGACCATCACGGTTACACACGCGGTTGATGTGTATTTTATTGAGATCAACTTTGGGTTTTCTACAACCGGACATTAACAAATTCCCATCTGCCTCATAACCGCGGGCACGGCTTTCGAAAGATATTACCCTGCAGGGGTGTCCCAACTTAGCCCATTATAAGCTCTCACGGTCAACGAAGGATATTCCTTCTACGGGAAGACCCGATCAATCTCGAATCCGGACTACAAGACATTTCGACAGCAATAAAACAAGACCAGCAAAGCCGCCCGATTGTGCCGACAAATCCCGATAGGAGCTGCACATATCTCGTTCTCAGGGCACATCCGGATGAGACATCCTACGAGTAAAACCAAGCCTCGAGTTTCCCGTGGTGGCCCATGATCTACTCGTTTGGGCCAGCACTCGAAGGAGCACTGGTCCGGGGGTTAAAATAAAGATGACCCTCGGGCTCACGAAAACCCGGGGAAAAAGGCTTAGGTGGCAAATGGTAAAACCAAAGTTGGGCTTCTGGACGAGTCTTATTCAAAGCGAACTGTCAAGGGGTCTCATAAATCACCCAACCGTAAGGAGCATAAAATCAAGGAACATAACACGGTATGACGGAAACTAGGGTGGCAAGAGTGGAACAAAACACGGGCATAAGGCCGAGCCTTCCACCCTTTACCAAGTATATAGATGTATTAATTATAGCAGATATATATTGTGATATCCCCAACAAGTAATCATGTTCCAAAAGGAACAACATCTCCATGTTCAACAAGGAACAAACTTCATCTTCACCGCAACTAGCAACGCTATAAGAGGGCTGAGCAAAGCGGTAACATAGCCAATCAACGGTTTGCTAGGAAAGGATGGTTAGGGGCTGACATGGCAAAATGGGTGGCATGATATAGCAAGTGGTAGGCATCGCAGCATAGGCATAGCAAAAGAGCGAGCAACTAGCATAGCAAAGATAGAAGTGATTTCGAGGGTATGGTCATCTTGCCTGCAATGTTCTCAGAGTTGTCGAAAGCTTGATCCTCGAAAACGTTCTCAACAGGCTCCTCGTTCACGTACTCGTCTCCCGACTCTACCCAAAGCAACAACACAAACAAAGGAACCACAATAAATCACGGTGCAATGCACAATCAACATGATGCAAAACATGACATGATATGCGAGATGCGATATGCAATGCTTATGTGCGCTCCGGAAGGTAAATGATGAACCAGGCATCAACTTGGCAAACCAAGCATGCCACTGGAAAGATGAGATGATTTCGGTTGAAATCGATATAAAGATCACCGGAATCGGATGCACGGTTTGCAAATGGCAAGCAAAACAAGAATGGCGCAAATCTGCCATTAACAGCATGATGCCACTTTGCAAGCAACAAATAATTAAGCTACTGCACCCAAATGTAACAAGAAAGCACATGGCAGTGATCTACACATGATGCTCGACAAAAGATGAGCACTGAGCTACGGCTAGTTCACATCATAACAGGTTCAAACAAGCATGGCAAAAGTGCAATAATAATCAGGCTGGACATGGCCAAAACAGTAACAGGTTGCAATGTTCAGAGCATCAAAACTACATGCTACAGGAACTTAAAATAGCAAAACATGGCATGGCATGAATCTACTCAAAGCCTATTACAAAAGTCCCTTACTGACCATAAGCCAAAAAGGACTAGAAAATAAAGTAACACTCATGTCAATATTGAAAGTCTTGTTAACAGATTCAGCAACTTGACATGTCAAAAACTGATAACGAGATGGCATGTTAACAAGCTCAATGCACTCACTACAGAGCCTCAAATGATAAACTAAGCATACATACATCAAGAAGACATGATATAGAAGACATCCATGGCAAGAACACTAACATAGCATATATGTATCAACCACAACAAGCTAGGCAAAATTGAATAACACGTATACAATCTGCCAGGAATCATTTGGTAGCAAAAGTAGAGCTCGATTGACTCAAGCTATGGCATCCCATAATTGCAAACAAAGGCATGGATGGATAGAGTAAGTCATGCTTTACAAAACACCCTTACTGAAGTATCTCAAAATATGCATAGATCTCTTGGTATCATCAAGCAAACATGGCATCAAAATCAGCTAAAACAGGGCTGAAATCAGCAACAATAGGACACCTACTTTGCATGCTTGTGCTAGTCACCACATAGATCACAAAAATGCATGGCATATACCACTGGAAAGATGACATGGCATTTTACAAAACTCATGTAGGACTCAAATCCATAGGGTGCACATATTAATCATAGCAAAAATGACAAAAGTGCAACTCCTGATAAAAATCAGAAACTATCAGCACATTGCACTCTTCCAACAGCATTTCGGGCATCAAGATGAGCTCAAATGAAAATGATTCAATGGAATGAAATGATCTACTCTTCGAGACGAACATTTTGACATATTATACGCGAAAAATGGATCTACGGATGCGAAGATATAGCCTGTTGAAAAATGCACGAAATTACAATGATGCAAATGACTTAGTGGAAAAAGAGGGAGGGAGAGAGGTCAACGCTGCACGCGGATCGAGGTTGGATCGGGCCTCGACCGGATCGGGCGCGGGGTTCGTCGGGGAAGAGGAGGGAGCTCGCCGGGCGGGCGGTGGCCGGTCGGCGCCGGATCCGGGCGCGACGGGCCGGGCGCGGTGGAGGGAGGCCATACGGCCTTACGGAGGAAGGGCGGCGACGACGGCTCCGGCGGCGCTGAGTTGAGGCGGCGGCGGCGGCGATGGCGGTGGCGGAGGCGGCGGCGCCGGATGCGGTGCGTGGCGGCGACTGACCATGGGGCGGATTCTGGGCGAAAGGGCGGGGTGTGGGCGGCGGCGATGGCGCTAGGGGGTGGACGCGTGGCGCCCACGATTGGTCGGCGGCGGGCGGACGCGTCTGCTCGCCGGACGTGTCGGGCGGGCGCGAGGGCGAAACTGCTAGGGTTAGGGGTGGAATGATCCGGATTTGGGGAGGTTTGCTTAAATAGGCATAGAGGAGCTAGGAGAGTCCAAATGAGGTGTAGTTTTACCACACGATCGTGATCGAACGACGGAGAGCATGGAGGTGACTTAGATGGGTTATTGGGCTGTTTTGAAGGGGTGTTGGGCTGCAACTTAAAAGAGGCCTTTGCGAAGGTGCGGTTAACCGTTGGAGTACCAAACGAGCTCCAAATGACCCGAAACTTGACCGGTGGTCTCCGGTGTTATACCGAGGCCACTAGACAAACCTCGGTCCATTTCGAGAAGGTTTAATACCGCACACGGAAAAAATAAAAGGGACGCGGGGAGATAGGAGTGCCGGGTTGCAAAACGGACAACGGAAAAATGCTCGGAATCATGAGACGAACACGTATGCAAATGCGATGCACATGATGACATAATGTAAAATGCATGACACGGACAAAAAGCAAGAAGGAGAAAACCCAACCACGGAAGGAATATCATATATCAATGCCGAAAATGGCAAGAGTCGGAGTTACAATTATGGAAAGTTACTTCCGGGGTGTTACAACACTCCACCACTACAAGAGGATCTCGTCCGAGATCTAGGACTGAAAGAACTCCGGATACTCGAGCGGAGGTGATCCTCGCGCCCGTGTAGCTTCTCGGTCGGAATGCTGTGACCACTTCACTTTGAGGAATTTGATTGACTTGTTGCGAGTCTTGCGCTCGGTTTCTTCAAGAATAGCAACGGGGTGCTCACGATAAGAGAGATCTTCTTGAAGGTCAATCTCTTCGAAGTTGATAGTGCGTTCAGGAGTCTTGAAGCACTTGCGAAGCTGTGACACGTGAAACACATCGTGCACGTTTGCAAAGTTGGATGGAAGCTCAAGTTGATAGGCGAGATCGCCTCTTTTCCCAATGATCTTGAAAGGACCCACGTATCTAGGGGCAAGCTTCCCTTTGATACCGGGCGGACGAGTGCCTTTCATTGAGAGACGCGGAGGTAGACATGGTCTCCGATTTCAAAAGCCACATCACGGTGCTTATCATCATAATAGCTCTTTCCGCGCGATTGCTTGCGGCTTTGAGATTCTCACGAATGACCTTGCACATTTCTTCCGCTACGTGATCAAGTCATTGCCAAGAAGTTGGCGTTCACTGTCTCGGACCAATTGAGAGGAGTACGGCACTTTCTGCCATAGAGAATTTCGAATGGGGCCTTGCCCGAACTCGCTTGGAAGCTGTTGTTGTAAGAGAACTCGGCATATGGAAGACAATCTTCCCACTTCATACCGAAGGAAATGACACAAGCCCCGAGCATATCTTCAAGAATTTGATTAACTCGCTCGACTTGGCCACTTGTTTGAGGATGGAAAGCTGTCTTTGAAACGAATGTTGGTGCCCATGGCCTTACGGAAAGAATCCCAAAACTTGGAGGTAAAGATGCTGCCACGGTCCGAAGAGATCACTTGTGGAATGCCGTGCAAAGAGACAATCTCGAGGTGTATAGCTCGCCAACCGAGCTGCAGTGATGGATTCTTTGATAGGAAGAAAATGAGCCACTTTAGTAAGCTTGTCAATGACAACAAAGATAGCATCATTTCCACGCTTGGACTTTGGAAAGCCAGACCACGAAGTCCATTTCAATATGATCAAACTTCCATTCAGGAATAGCAAGAGGTTGAAGGAGACCAGCTGGTCTTTGGTGTTCGCTTTCACTCTTCCGCAGACATCACACTCATTCACGAATTGAGCAATTTCTCGCTTCATTCGAGTCCACCAATATGACTGCTTGAGGTCATGGTACATCTTCGCACTTCGGGATGAATGGATAGAAGCGAATTGTGAGCCTCGTTCATAATGACTTTTCTCAGATCACCCTTAGGAACCACAATCCGGTCCTCAAAGAACAGAGTGTCTTTGTCATCAACGCGAAGCACTTGTACTTGAAATGCCCTTGTCGATACCACGTTTCACCTTTTTCACCATGGCATCCAGAAGTTGAGCCTCACGAATCTGATCTTCCAAAGTAGGAGAGACTATGAGGTTGGCAAGAAAGCCTTGAGGAACAACTTGAAGATTCAGCTTATGGAAAGATTCACGAGATCCGGTGAAAGGGCTTGAGGATTAGGCATTGCGATAAGCTTTCCTGCTCAAAGCATCGCAATGACATTGGCTTTGCCGGAGTATACTCAATACTTGGGTTGTACTCTTGAATCATTTCGACCCATCGAGTCTGCACTCGAGGTTGAGGTTGGGCTGAGTGAAGATGTACTTGAGACTCTTGTGATCGGTGAAAATGTCCACTTTCCTTCCCAACAAGAGATGTCTCCATGTAATCAATGCATGGACAACTGCCGCCAACTCAAGATCGTGAGTGGGGTAGTTCTTCTCGTTGGGCTTCAATCTGGCGAGAGGTATAAGCCACAACTCTCTTCTCTTGCATTAACACAGCACCGAGACCTTGAAGAGAAGCATCACAGAACACTTCATATGGCTTGGATTCATCGGGAGGAGTCGAGCAGAGCTGTGACGAGTTTCTCTTTGAGGGTATTGAAAGCAACGCCACACTCGGGAGACCGACATACTTCACCTGCTTCGGAGGAGGTTGGAAAGAGGCTTTGCAATCTTGGAGAAGTTCTCAACGAATCTTGACAATAACTTGCAAGACCAAGAAAGCTGCGGAGCTGCTTGACATTCGAGGAGGTTCCCAATTCACAATTGCGGACACCTTCTCGGGATCAACAGCGATGCCCTTGGCGAGATGATATGACCAAGATAAAGCACTTCATCAAGCCAGAATTCACATTTGGAGAACTTAGCATAGAATTGGTACTCTCGAGCTTGTCTAGCACCAATCGCAAATGTATGGCATGATCCTTCTTATTCTTGGAGAAGACCAAAATATCATCAAGATAGACCAAGACGAATTCATTGGTGTAGGGATTGAATATGAAGTTCATCATCCGAGAGAAGGTTGGAGGAGCATTGACGAGGCCGAAAGACATGACAGTATATTCATAAGAACCAAAGCTTGTTCGAATGTTGTCTTGGGAATATCTTGTTCACGAATGTGAATCGATGATACCCCATACGAAGGTCAAGCTTGAGAACATCTGTAGCACCTTTGAGTTGCTCGAAAAGCTCATTGATGTTGGGAAGTGGATACTTGTTCTTGATTGTCTTCTTATTCAATGGACGGTAATCGACACAAAGTCGGTCCGTGCCATCCTTCTTCCGGACAAAAGAACACCACAACCCCAAGGAGATGAACTCGGTCCGATCAAACCCAGACGCTCTTGTTCATCGAGCTGCTTCTTCAATTCCCTCAGCTCATCAGGTCCAAGCTTGTATGGACGCTTGCAACGGGTTCGATGCGGTGCTCAAGATCGATAACGAACTCAACCGGCCGATGAGGAGGCATACCGGAAGCTCTTCCGAAAGACATCTTGGTACTCACAAACATTTGGAATCGAGAGATGGCATTCAATTCGCCCTTCTCATTGAGAGAAAACAACCGAATGGTTTCATCACGAGAGGCATAAATGATCACATCATTAGAAGAGTGAGTCAATTGAATTTCCACAGCAGCACAATCAAGCTGAGCTTTGTCGAGAAAGCCATCCATTCGAGAATAAGATCAATATCCGAGTCACCAAGAACAATTGGTTTAGAAAGAAATCTATAATCGCCCATCTTGATAGAAACATTAGAGCAACCAAACTAGAATTCATAAGCCTTCCGGAGAAACAACTTGCATAACTTTGAGAGAATCTCTGTGTCAACATTGTGCTTCGATGCAAAAGGATATGACATGAAAGAATGCGATGCACCCGTATCAAATAAGACTTTTGCAGAATATCATTAAGCGAGAGATTACCCATTATCACATCGAAGACTCCTCCGCTTGAGCTGCATTCATCATATTGACCTTGGCATACTTTGGATTATGCTTGACCACCGCATTGCTGGAAGATTTCACAGAGGAGGAGGCGGAAGACGCCTCTGGTTGAAGCACTTGTTAGATAGTGACCCTTCTCACGACACTTGTTGCAAGTGACCTCGAGAGAGCGGACGGTGGTAAGTAGCACTTGACCTTGGAGCTTGAGAATTAGACTTGTTACGATAGCTTGGGTTGGGTGGGTGGGAAGATCCACGGCCACTGAGTTCTTCTCGCTGGTAAGGCCGACGGAACGGAGGAGGGGCAGGTAAAACTTCGCTGCTTGGCTGCCACTTGAGAGGACGAGGAGGACTGAACTGCATCCCTGATTCTCTTCTTAGAAGCCTCGCATTTGAGCTGTGCGCTTCTTGCTTGAGAGCCATGTTGTAGAAATCATCATACTTATCTGGCTCAAACAGCACAAGAGGTAATTGCAGATCTTCTCTCGGACCACCTCTCGAGGCGATAGATCATACTCCTTTCATCGTGTACGTCTTGCTTAGCAAAACGAGCAAGCTTCGAACTGGATATTGTATTGATAGACAGACATGGTGCCTTGCTTGAGATTGCGGAACTCCTCACGCTTGCTCTCAACAACACTCTTGAATGTGATGAGCTCGAAATCACGGCGGAACTCATCCTGTAATGACACGACCTCCTCTCGAATCTTTGTATTCTGGAACCACTCAGCAGCTTGATCCTTGAGTTGAAACGATGCAAACTTGACAAAGTCCTCGTGTCCGACATTGCTACTGATCAAAGTGCTTGCAGATGTCCACTAACCAATCATCGCGTCTGTTGCCTCAACACGTAAACCGAAAGACTTCGCTGATTAGCGAGGAACCGATCGAGAGTAGCAAAGTGTGGCTGATTGTTGCCTTGACCTTGATTGCCTTGATTGCCTTGATTGCCTTGCCCGAGATGCGTTCTTGCAAGAGCTGCAAAATCATCGAGCATTGGCATTGGTGGCTGCCATGATAGCTTGCCACGCTCGGAGGCGGAGGTGGAGGTGGAGGTGGAGGATTCGGTGATCCCCATCATTGCGAACCGGATTCAGACGCGTTGGCGGAGCCATCCTGAAGAGGGTGACATCCGTTAGTCCTTTGATAGACAAAAGATAAGTAGAATCAACGGATAGAAATTGCAACATATAGTCTTCACAATAAACATTCGAACAAGAATGAACGAATGAATTCCAAAGTTAATTATCACACGACCAATAAAGTGAGAAGCCACTTAGATATAGATATGGAAATAACATCTGACTGAGAAACAAATCGAATATCACAACTGAAAACAAAAGGTTGGCTACTAGAATGAGCCGGAACAAACACATGATAGAGATTTCGCTCAAAGTGTTCGTGGTGGGGCCCACACGGACACGACGTATAGCGGACGTCACGAATGACTAACAAGACGTCCCCGAATCAGCATAGCCAAGGATTCTTTAAGACGCCTCGCGACCATCAGAATCGACCGTGAATGGGCGGACCACTAGACGTTGAACCCCAATCTCAAATCATACATCCGTCGGAAAGAATATCCCGTAAGCTACTAGAATTCCCACCTATTAACTCCGAAACTTTCTGGTTATGCAATCTGGTGTTGGGGATACAGGGACACAAAATATATCACCCAAACTAACAATACCTAGATCCAATTGTATCCATCCGTCAACACATAACCAAGAAATCCTCGAAATCGTGTACCTCGACCTTGAAAAACATCCGTTATGCAAGTCATGGCATATTCTCGCACTCGCCACAAGATCGGGCTATCAGGGTTATCTCACCAACAACTGCACAAAAGAGATTTCGATGTCGGCAAAACTCAGGTATTCCGAACGCAACGATAAAATTGTGACGACAACACCTCGGAGCTCAACTCCCGGACACCGCCACAACCCCTAAATGTCGAGGCACCAAGAACAATGTTCTCGTCACAAAACCATCGGAACGATTCCAAGATACCCACGTGATCCTAAAAAAAAAATTTTAGTGAAATTTAAGAAGAGAAGAGTCAAAATTCTACGTCAGGATACCTCACCAGAGCGACGAAGGGACTGGGAAGTAAAAATAATCCTACTCTCCGATATATATAATCCTAAGACTCAAAACATTTTCCATTCTAGACTCAACAACGTCAGCAAACAATCAAGTAGGGGCTCTAAGTCGGGAAGGCTCGATTACCAACATACGCCCCGATGCGGCTATATCTCCCGTGTCGAGGCACGACTTAGAGGCATAACCGCATTGAAAGCAATGTCGCAAGTGAGGTAATCTTCACACAACCCATGTAATAATTAAGGGAAAGATACATAGTTGGCTTACAATCGCCACGTCACACAGTACATAATTAAACATACATCATTCAGAGTACACTCAAGGTCCGACTACGGAACCAAAATAGAAGAAGATACCCCAAATGCTAACACAGATCCCCGAATCGTCCCAACTGGGCACCACTACTGATCATCTGGAAACGACACATAGTAACGACCACGTTCCTCGTCGAACTCCCACTTGAGCTCGGTGGAATCACCTGCACTGGCCTCATCGGAACCTGCAACTGTTTTGGAAGTATCTGTGAGTCACGGGGACTCAGCAATCTCACACCCGCGAGATCAAGACTATTTAAGCTAATAGGAAGGACTGAGTAGTAAAGTGGAGCTGCAGCAAGCGACTAGCATATATGGTGGCTACAACGCAAAAGAGAGCGAGAAGAGAAGCAAAGCACGGTCGTGAAGCTAGTAGCGATCAAGAAGTGATCCTGAACTACTTACGTCAGACATAACTCCAACACCGTGTTCACTTCCCGGACTCCGCCGAGAAGAGACCATCACGGTTACACACGCGGTTGATGTGTATTTTATTGAGATCAACTTTGGGTTTTCTACAACCGGACATTAACAAATTCCCATCTGCCTCATAACGCGGGCACGGCTTTGAAAGATATTACCTGCGCAGGGTGTCCCAACTTAGCCCATTATAAGCTCTCACGGTCAACGAAGGATATTCCTTCTACCGGAAGACCCGATCAATCTCGAATCCCGGACTACAAGACATTTCGACAGCAATAAAACAAGACCAGCAAAGCCGCCCGATTGTGCCGACAAATCCCGATAGGAGCTGCACATATCTCGTTCTCAGGGCACATCCGGATGAGACATCCTACGAGTAAAACCAAGCCTCGAGTTTCCCCGTGGTGGCCCCGCAGTCTACTCGTTTCGGGCCAGCACTCGAAGGAGCACTGGTCGGGGGGTTAAAATAAAGATGACCCTCGGCTCGCGAAAACCGGGGAAAAAGGCTTAGGTGGCAAATGGTAAAACCAAAGTTGGGCTTTGCTGGACGAGTCTTATTCAAAGCGAACTGTCAAGGGGGTCCCATAAATCACCCAACCGTGTAAGGAACGCAAAATCAAGGAACATAACACCGGTATGACGGAAACTAGGGTGGCAAGAGTGGAACAAAACACCAGGCATAAGGCCGAGCCTTCCACCCTTTACCAAGTATATAGATGTATTAATTATAGCAGATATATATTGTGATATCCCCAACAAGTAATCATGTTCCAAAAAGGAACAACATCTCCATGTTCCAACAAGGAACAAACTTCATCTTCACCTGCAACTAGCAACGCTATAAGAGGGCTGAGCAAAGCGGTAACATAGCCAATCAACGGTTTGCTAGGAAAGGATGGTTAGGGGCTGACATGGCAAAATGGGTGGCATGATATAGCAAGTGGTAGGCATCGCAGCATAGGCATAGCAAAAGAGCGAGCAACTAGCATAGCAAAGATAGAAGTGATTTCGAGGGTATGGTCATCTTGCCTGCAATGTTCTCAGAGTTGTCGAAAGCTTGATCCTCGAAAACGTTCTCAACAGGCTCCTCGTTCACGTACTCGTCTCCCGACTCTACCCAAAGCAACAACACAAACAAAGGAACCACAATAAATCACGGTGCAATGCACAATCAACATGATGCAAAACATGACATGATATGCGAGATGCGATATGCAATGCTTATATGCGCTCCGAAGGTAAATGATGAACCAGGCATCAACTTGGCAAACCAAGCATGCCACTGGAAAGATGAGATGATTTCGTTGAAATCGATATAAAGATCATCGGAATCGGATGCACGGTTTGCAAATGGCAAGCAAAACAAGAATGGCGCAAATCTGCCATTAACAGCATGATGCCACTTTGCAAGCAACAAATAATTAAGCTACTGCACCCAAATGTAACAAGAAAGCACATGGCAGTGATCTACACATGATGCTCGACAAAAGATGAGCACTGAGCTACGGCTAGTTCACATCATAACAGGTTCAAACAAGCATGGCAAAAGTGCAATAATAATCAGGCTGGACATGGCCAAAACAGTAACAGGTTGCAATGTTCAGAGCATCAAAACTACATGCTACCAGAACTTAAAATAGCAAAACATGGCATGGCATGAATCTACTCAAAGCCTATTACAAAAGTCCCTTACTGACCATAAGCCAAAAAGGACTAGAAAATAAAGTAACACTCATGTCAATATTGAAAGTCTTGTTAACAGATTCAGCAACTTGACATGTCAAAAACTGATAACGAGATGGCATGTTAACAAGCTCAATGCACTCACTACAGAGCCTCAAATGATAAACTAAGCATACATACATCAAGAAGACATGATATAGAAGACATCCATGGCAAGAACACTAACATAGCATATATGGATCAACCACAACAAGCTAGGCAAAATTGAATAACACGTATACAATCTGCCAGGAATCATTTGGTAGCAAAAGTAGAGCTCGATTGACTCAAGCTATGGCATCCCATAATTGCAAACAAAGGCATGGATGGATAGAGCAAGTCATGCTTTACAAAACACCCTTACTGAAGTATCTCAAAATATGCATAGATCTCTTGGTATCATCAAGCAAACATGGCATCAAAATCAGCTAAAACAGGGCTGAAATCAGCAACAATAGGACACCTACTTTGCATGCTTGTGCTAGTCACCACATAGATCACAAAAATGCATGGCATATACCACTGGAAAGATGACATGGCATTTTACAAAACTCATGTAGGACTCAAATCCATAGGGTGCACATATTAATCATAGCAAAATGACAAAAGTGCAACTCCTGATAAAAATCAGAAACTATCAGCACATTGCACTCTTCCAACAGCATTTCGGGCATCAAGATGAGCTCAAATGAAAATGATGCAATGGAATGAAATGATCTACTCTTCGAGGCGAACATTTTGACATATTATACGCGAAAAATGGATCTACGGATGCGAAGATATAGCCTGTTGAAAAATGCACGAAATTACAATGATGCAAATGACTTAGTGGAAAAAGAGGGAGGGAGAGAGGTCAACGCTGCACGCGGATCGAGGTTGATCGGGCCTCACCGGATCGGGCGCTGAGGTTCGTCGGGGAAGAGGAGGGACTTCGCTGGGGCGGCGCGCTGGCCGGTCGGCGCCGGATCCGGCGCGACGGGCCGGGCGGTGGGTGTGGAGGGCGGTACGGCGGCCGGGCCTTGGCGGATGGCGGCGACGACGGCTCGGCGGCGCCGGAGTTGGAGGCGGCGATGGCGGCGATGGCATGGCGGGGCGGCGGCGGATCGGGATTGTGTGGCGGCGACTGACCCTTGAGGCGGATCTGGGCCGAAGCGGGCGGCGGCGGGCGGGCGATGTGGGGCGCTTGGTGGTGACGTGGCGCCCACGATTGGTCGGCGGGGCGGGCGGACGCGTCTGCTCGCCGGACGTGTCCGGCGGCGCGGAGGGCTAAACTGCTAGGGTTAGGGTGGAATGATCCGATTTTGGGAGGTTTGCTTAAATAGGCATAGAGGAGCTAGGAGAGTCCAAATGAGGTGTAGTTTTACCACACGATCGTGATCGAACGACGGAGAGCATGGAGGTGACTTAGATGGGTTATTGGGCTGTTTTGAAGGGGTGTTGGGCTGCAACTTAAAAGAGGCCTTTTGAAGTGCGGTTAACTGTTGAGTACCAAACGAGCTCCAAATGACCAAACTTGACCGGTGGTCTCCGGTGTTATACCGAGGCCACTAGACAAACCTCGGTCCATTTCGAGAAGGTTTAATACCCGCTTTACGGAAAAACGCAAAAGGACCGCCGGGGAGATAGGAGTGCGGATTGCAAAACGGACAACGGGAAAAATGCTCGGAATCATGAGGCTAACACGTATGCAAATGCGATGCACATGATGACATAATGTAAAATGCATGACACGGACAAAAAGCAAGAAGGAGAAAACCCAACCACGGAAGGAATATCATATATCAATGCCGAAAATGGCAAGAGTCGGAGTTACAATTATGGAAAGTTACTCCGGGTGTTACAATGGCGCCCTTCCTCTTCCCCTCCTCCAATCCTAGTCCAACTAGAGAGGGGAGTCCTACTCCGGTGGGAGTAGGACTCCTCCTGGTGCGCCTCCCCTAGGGCCGCCACCTCCCTTGGCTCCTTTATATACGAGGCGGGGAGCACCCCAAGACACACAAGTTGATCTCACGGATCTTGCCTTAGCCGTGTCGGTGCCCCTTCCACCATATTCCACTTCGGTCATATCGTCATGAGCTTAGGAGAAGCCCTGCGCCGGAGAAGTCATATCGTCATGAGCTTAGGCGAAGCCCTGCGTCGGTGGAGCATCAACATCGCCACCACGCCGTCAGGTCGTGGAACTCATCCCCGACACTTTGCTGGATCGAGTCCGGGATCGCCATCGAGCTGAACGTGTGCAGAACTCGGAGGTGCCAGACGTTCGGTGCTTGGATCGGTCGGATCGTGGAGACGTCGACTACATCAACAGCGTTGTTATAACGCTTCGCTTTCGGTCTCACGAGGGTACGTGGACGGACACTCTCCCTCTCGTTGCTATGCCATCACCATGGTCTTGCGTGATCGTAGGAAATTTTTTGAAATTACTACGTTCCCCAACACTTCTTTGAAAAACTCCTTTCAAATACTCCTTTATGCTTTGCAGAATAATTCTACATTATTTCCGACCAACAATATGTCATTCACATATACTTATCAGAAATACTGTAGTGCTCCCACTCACTTTCTTGTAAATCTGAGGCTTCTCCAAAAGTTCAGATAAAACCATATGCTTTGATCAAATCATCAAGCATATATTCCAACTCGAGATGCTTGCACCAGTCCATAGATGGATCATTTGGAGCTTGCACATTTTGTTAGCTCCTTTAGGATTGATAAAATCTTCTGGTTGCATCATATACAACTCTTCTTTAATAAATCCATGAAAGAATGTAGTTTTGACATCCATTTGCCAGATTTCATAAAATGTGGCAATTGCTAACATGATTCGGACAGACTTAAGCATCGCTACAGTTGAGAAAATCTCATTGTAGTCAACACCTTGAACTTGTCGAAAACCTTTTTGTGACAAGTCGAGCTTTGTAGATAGTAACACTACTATCAGTGTCCGTCTTCCTCTTGAAGATCCATTTATTTAACATGGCTTGCTGATCATCGAGCAAGTCAATCAAAGTCCATACTTTGTTCTCATACATGGATCCTATCTCAGATTTCATGGCCTCAAGCCATTTCGCGGAATCTGGGCTCATCACCGCTTCCTCATAGTTCGTAGGTTCATCATGGTCTAGTAACATGACTTCCAGAACATGATTACCGTACCACACTGTGCGGATCTTACTCTGGAAGACCCACGAGGTTTGGTAGCAACTTGATCTGAAGTTTCATGATCATCATCATTAACTTCCTCACTAATTGGTGTAGGAATCATGGAACTGATTTCGTGATAAACTACTTTCCAATAAGGGAGAAGGTACAATTACCTCATCAATTTCTACTTTCCTCCCACTCACTTCTTTCGAGAGAAACTTCTTCTCTAGAAAGGATCCATCTTAGCAACGAATAACTTGCCTTCGGATCTGTGATAGAAGGTGTACCCAATAGTTACCTTTGGGTATTCTATGAAGACGCACTTCTCCGATTTGGGTTCGAGCTTATCAGGTGAAAACTTTTTCACATAAGCATCACAACTCCAAACTTTAAGAAACGACAGCTTAGGTTTACTGCTAAACCATAGTTCATACGGTGTCATCTCAACGGATTTAGATGGTGCCCTATTAAACGTGAATGCAGCTGTCTCTAATGCATAACCCCAAAACGATAGTGGTAAATCGGTAAGATACATCATAGATCGCATTATATCCAATAAAGTGCGGTTACGACGTTCGGACACACCATTATGTTGTGGTGTTCCATGTGGCGTGAGCTGTGAAACTATTCCACTTTGTTTTAATTGAAGACCAAACTCGTAACTCAAATTATTCGTCTCCACGATCAGATCGCAGAAACTTTATTTTCTTGTTACGATGATTTTCTACTTCATTCTGAAATTCTTTGAACTTTTCTCTTCAACTAGTCTCTGTTTATTCTGTAACTCCTGTTTCGAGTTACTAATCTTAGCAACCGAACGAGTATCAAATACTCAGGGGCTACTATAAACACTAGTAAGGCACACATCAATAACCTGTATATCAAATATACTCTTGTTCACTTTGCCATCCTTCTTATCCACCAAATATTCAGGGCATTTCCGCTTCCAGTGACCATTTCCTTTGCAGTGTAAGCACTTAGTTTCAGGCTTTGGTCCAGCTTTGGGCTTCTTCGCAGGAGTGACAACTTACTTGTCTTTCTACTTGAAGTTCCCTTTCTTTCCCTTTGCCCTTTTCTTGAAACTAGTGGTCTTGCCAATCATCAACACTTGATGCTCTTTCTTGATTTCTACCTTCGTCGATTTCAACATCACGAAGAGCTCGGGAATTGTTTTCGTCATCCCTTGCATACTGTAGTTCATCACGAAGTTCTAGTAACTTAGTGATGGTGACTAGAGAATTCTGTCAATCACTATCTTATCTGGAAGATTAACTCCCACTTGATTCAAGCGATTAAAGTACCCAGACAATCTGAGCACATGCTCACTAGTTGAGCGATTCTCCCCCATCTTTTAGCTATAGAACTTGTTGAAGACTTCATATCTCTCAACTCGGGTATTTGCTTGAAATATTAACTTCAACTCCTGGAACATCTCATATGGTCCATGACGTTCAAAACGTCTTTGAAGTCCCGATTCTAAGCCGTTAAGTATGGTGCACTAAACTATCAAGTAGTCATCATATTGAGCTAGCCAAACGTTCATAACGTCTGCATTTGCTCCTGCAATAGGTCTGTCACCTAGCGGTGCATTAAGGACATAATTCTTCTGTGCAGCAATGAGGATAAACCTCAGATCACGGATCTAATCTGCATCATTGCTACTAACATTTTTCAACATAATTTTTCTCTAGGAACATATCAAAACAAACATATAAAAGCATAGGGAAGCAACAACGCGAGCTATTGATCTACAACATAATTTGCAAAATACTACCAGGACTAAGTTCATGATAAATTTAAGTTCAATTAATCATATTATTTAAGAACTCCCACTTAGATAGACATCCCTCTAATCCTCTAAGTGATTACGTGATCCATATCAACTACACCATGTCCGATCGTCACGTGAGATGGAGTAGTTTCAACGGTGAACATCAATATGTTGATCATATCTACTATATGATTCACGCTCGACCTTCGGTCTCCGTGTTCGAGGCCATATCTGTTATATGCTAGGTTCGTCAAGTTTAACCTGAGTATTCGCGTGCGCAACTGTTTTGCACCGTTATATTTGAACATAGAGCCTATCACACCCGATCATCACGTGGTGTCTCAAAGACGAAGAACTTTCGCAACGGTGCATACTCAGGAGAACACTTCTTGATAATTTTAGTGAGAGATCATCTTATAATGCTACCGTCAATCAAAGCAATATAAAATGCATAAAGGATAAACATCACATGCAATCAATATAAGTGATATGATATGGCCATCATCATCTTGTGCTTGTGATCTCCATCTCAAGCACCGTCATGATCACCATCGCCACCGGCGCGACACCTTGATCTCCATCGTAGCATCGTTGTCGTCTCGCCAACTATTGCTTCTACGACTATCGCTACTGCTTAGTGATAAAGTAAAGCAATTACATGGCGCTTGCATTTCATACAATAAGCGACAACCATATGGCTCCTGCCGCGATTGCCGATAACTCGGTTACAAAACATGATCATCTCATACAATAAAATATAGCATCACGTCTTGACCATATCACATCACAACATGCCCTGCAAAAACAAGTTAGACGTCTTCTACTTTGTTGGTGCAAGTTTTACGTGGCTGCTACGGGCTGAGCAAGAACCGTTCTTACCTACGCATCAAAACCACAACGACAGTTTGTCAAGTTGGTGCTGTTTTAACCTTCGCAAGGACCGGGCGTAGCCACACTCGGTTCAACTAAAGTGAGAGAAACAGACACCCGCCGGTCACCTTTAAGCAACGAGTGCTCGAAGCGGTGAAACCAGTCTCGCGTAAGCGTACGCGTAATGTCGGTCCGGGCCGCTTCATCTCACAATACCGCTGAACCAAAGTATGACATGCTGGTAAGCAGTATGACTTATATCGCCCACAACTCACTTGTGTTCTACTCGTGCATATGACATCAACGCATAAAACCAGGCTCGGATGCCACTGTTGGGGAACGTAGTAATTTCAAAAAAATTCCTACGCACACGCAAGATCATGGTGATGGCATAGCAATGAGAGGGAGAGTGTATGTCCACGCCCTCGTGAGACCGTGGCGAAGCGTTATAACAACGCGGTTGATGTAGTAAATGCGTCTTCACGATCCGACCGATCCAAGTACCGAACGCACGGCACCTCCGAGTTCAGCACACGCTCAGCTCGATGGCGATCCCGGACTCCGATCCAGCAAAGTGTCGGGATGAGTTCCGTCAAGACGACGACGGCGTGGAGCGATGATGATGCTCCACCGGCGCAGGGCTTCGCCTAAGCTCGCGACGATATGACTCTACCGGCGCAGGGCTTCGCCTAAGCTCCGCGACGATATGACCGAAGTGGAATATGGTGGAGGGGGGGGGGGTACCGCACACGGCTAAGGAACGATCCGTAGATCAACTTGTGTGTTCATGGGGTGCCCCCTGCCCCCGTATATAAAGGAGGGAGGGAGGAGGAGGCCGGCCCTAGGAGGGGCGTGCCATGGGGAGTCCTACTCCCACCGGGAGTAGGATTCCCCCTTTCCTAGTCCAACTAGGAGTCCTTCCATGTATTAGGAGTAGGAGACAAGGAAGGGAAGAGAGAAGGAAGGAAGGAGGGGTGCGGCCTCCTCCTAGTCAATCGGACTAGGCCATGGGGGGCGGTCTGCCCTAGGCAGCCCCTCTCTCTTTCCCGCAGGGCCCAATAAGGCCCGATACTTCTCCCCGGCGAATTCCCGTAACGCTCCGGTACTCCGAAAAATACCCGAATCACTCGGAACCTTTCCGAAGTCTGAATATAGTCGTCCAATATATCGATCTTTACGTCTCGATCATTTCGAGACTCCTCGTCATGTCCCCGATCTCATCCGGGACTCCGAACTCCTTTGGTACATCAAAACTCATAAACTCATAATATAACTATCATCGTAACGTTAAGCGTGCGGACCCTACGGGTTCGAGAACTATGTAGACATGACCTAGAACTATTCTCGGTCAATAACCAATAGCGGAACCTGGATGCCCATATTGGCTCCTACATATTCTACGAAGATCTTTATCGGTCAAACCGCAAAACAACATACGTTGTTCCCTTTGTCATCGGTATGTTACTTGCCCGAGATTCGATCGTCGGTATCCAATACCTAGTTCAATCTCGTTACCGGCAAGTCTCTTTACTCGTTCCGTAATGCATCATCCCGCAACTAACTAATTAGTTGCAATGCTTGCAAGGCTTATAGTGATGTGCATTACCGAGAGGGCCCAGAGATACCTCTCCGACAATCGGAGTGACAAAACCTAATCTCGAAATCGCCAACCCAACATGTACCTTTGGAGACACCTGTAGTACTCCTTTATAATCACCCGATTCGTTGTGACGTTTGGTAGCACCAAAGTGTTCCTCCGTAAACGGAGTTGCATAATCTCATAGTTACGGGAACATGTATAAGTCATGAAGAAAGCAATAGCAATATACTAAACGATCAAGTGCTAGGCTAACGGAATGGGTCATGTCAATCACATCATTCTCCTAATGATGTGATCCCATTAATCAAATAACAACACATGTCTATGGTTAGGAAACATAACCATCTTTGATTAATGAGCTAGTCAAGTAGAGGCATACTAGTGACTATATGTTTGTCTATGTATTCACACATGTATCATGTTTCCGGTTAATACAATTCTAGCATGAATAATAAACATTTATCATGATATAAGGAAATAAATAATAACTTTATTATTGCCTCTAGGGCATATTTCCTTCAGCAGAGAGGGAGGGGCTTATAAACCGGTTTGATTCCCCTTCGGTTGGCGAGGTGGGACTAAACTCTGAGCGCAACGAGGACCAACCCTTTAGTCCCGGTTGGTGGCATGAACCGGAACTAAAGGGGTGCCTTTGGTCCCGGTTCAAGCCGCCAACCGGGATCGATGGTTGTGGGCCAGGAGCGTGGGCCAATGGTCCCGGTTCGTCCCACCAACCGGGACCAATAGGTCCAGACGAACCGGGACCAATAGCCCACGTGGCCCGACCGGCCCCCGGGGCTCACGAACCGGGTCCAGTGCCCCCATTGGTCCCGGTTCTGGTTTGAACCGAGACTAATGGGCTGGCTGGGCCTGGACCATTGCCCTGTTTTCTACTAGTGACACCATCCACAACCAATGACCGGAGAATAAGAGACGAGTCGTGGGAGACGAACATACCATGACTAACCAACAGTGTTGGGGAACGTTGCAGAAAATTAAAAAAAATTCTACGGTTTCACCAAGATCTATCTAGGAGTTCATCTAGCAACGAGTCAAGGGAGTGAGTTTGCATCTACATACCACTTTGTAGATCGCGAGCGGAAGCGTTCAAAAGAACGGGGATGAAGTAGTCGTTCTCGCCGTGATCCTATCACCGGAGATCCTAGCGCAGAACGGACGGCACCTCCGCGTTCAACACACGTACGGGACAGGAGACGTCTCCTCCTTCTTGATCCAGCAAGGGGAAGGAGAGGTTGATGATGATCCAGCCAAGCACGACGGCGTGGTGGTGGATGCAGCAGAACTCCGGCAGGCTTCGCCAAGCTGCTGCGGGAGGAGGACGAGGTGTAGCAGGGAGGGAGGCGCCAGGGACTTGGTGCGGCTGCCCTCCCCCTCCCTTTATATAGGCCCTGGGGGCTCCGGCCTGGGGATCCCATCTCCCAAGGGGCGGGCGCCAAGGGGAGGAGTGCCCCCAAGGCAGTGGGCGCCCCCACCCTAGGGTTTCGACCCTAGGCGCAGGGGGTGGGCCAAGGGGGGCGCACCAGCCCACTATGGGCTGGTTCCCCTCCCCACTTCAGCCCATGGGGCCCTCCGGGATGGGTGGCCCCACCCGGTGGACCCCCGGGACCCTTCCGGTGGTCCCGGTACAATACCGGGTGACCCCAAAACTATCCCGATGGCCGAAATACCACTTCCTATATATAATTCTTTACCTCCGGACCATCCCGAAACTCCTCGTGACGTCCGGGATCTCATCCGGGACTCCGAACAACATTCGGTATACTGCATACTCATATTCATACAACCCTAGCGTCACCGAACCTTAAGTGTGTAGACCCTACGGGTTCGGGAGACACGTAGACATGACCGAGACGGCTCTCGGGCAATAACCAACAGCGGGATCTGGATACCCATGTTGGCTCCCACATTCTCCTCGATGATCTCATCGGATGAACCACGATGTCGAGGATTCAAACAATCTCGTATACAATTCCCTTTGTCAATCGGTATGTTACTTGCCCGAGATTCGATCGTCGGTATCCCAATACCTCGTTCAATCTCGTTACCGGCAAGTCACTTTACTCGTACCGTAATGCATGATCCCGTGACCAGACACTTGGTCACTTTGAGCTCATTATGATGATGCACTACCGAGTGGGCCCAGTGATACCTCTCCGTAACACGGAGTGACAAATCCCAGTCTCGATCCGTGTCAACCCAACAGACACTTTCGGAGATACCTGTAGTGCACCTTTATAGTCACCCAATTACGTTGTGACATTTGGTACACCCAAAGCACTCGTACGGTATCCGGGAGTTACACGATCTCATGGTCTAAGGAATAGATACTTGACATTGGAAAAGCTCTAGCAAAACGAACTACACGATCTTGTGCTATGCTTAGGATTGGGTCTTGTCCATCACATCATTCTCCTAATGATGTGATCCCGTTATCAATGACATCCAATGTCCATAGTCAGGAAACCGTGACTATCTGTTGACCAACGAGCTAGTCAACTAGAGGCTCACTAGGGACATATTGTGGTCTATGTATTCACACGTGTATTACGATTTCCGGATAATACAATTATAGCATGAATAAAAGACAATTATCATGAACAAGGAAATATAATAATAATCCTTTTATTATTGCCTCTAGGGCATATTTCCAACAGTCTCCCACTTGCACTAGAGTCAATAATCTAGTTACATTGTGATGAATCAAACACCCATAGAGTTCTGGTGTTGATCATGTTTTGCCCGCGGAAGAGGTTTAGTCAACGGATCTGCGACATTCAGATCCATATGCACTTTGCAAATTTCTATGTCTCCATCTTGGACATTTTCACGGATGGAGTTGAAGCGACGCTTGATGTGCCTGGTCTTCTTGTGAAACCTGGGCTCCTTGGCAAGTGCAATAGCTCCAGTGTTGTCACAGAAGAGTTTGATCGGCCCCGACGCATTGGGTATGACTCCTAGGTCGGTGATGAACTCCTTCACCCAAATTGCTTCATGCGCTGCCTCCGAGGCTGCCATGTACTCCGCTTCACATGTAGATCCCGCCACGACGCTCGCTTGCAGCTGCACCAGCATCTGCTCCACCATTCAACATATACATGTATCCGGTTTGTGACTTAGAGTCATCAGATCTGTGTCGAAGCTAGCGCCGACGTAACCTTTCTGACGAGCTCTTCGTCACCTCCATAAACAAGAAACATGTCCTTTGTCCTTTTCGGTACTTCAGGATATTCTTGACCGCTGTCCGGTGTTCCTTGCGGGATTACTTTGGTACCTTCCTACCAAACTTACGGCAAGGTTTACATCAGGTCTCGTACGCAGCATGGCATACATAATAGATCCTATGGCTGAGGCATAGGGGATGACGCTCATCTCTTCTTTATATTTTGCCGTGGTCGGGCATTGAGCTGAGCTCAATCTCACACCTTGCAGTACAGGCAAGAACCCTTTCTTGTACTGATCCATTTTGAACTTCTTCAAAATCTTATCAAGGTATGTGCTTTGTGAAATACCTATGAGGCGTCTCGATCTATCTCTATAGATCTTGATGCCTAATATATAAGCAGCTTCTCCAAGGTCCTTCATTGAAAAACACTTGTTCAGGTAGGCCTTAATGTTGTCCAAGAGTTCTATATTATTTTCCATCAAAAGTATGTCATCTACATATAATATGAGAAATGCTACACAGCTCCCACTCACTTTCTTGTAAACGCAGGCTTCTCCATAAGTCTGCATAAACCCAAACGCTTTGATCATCTCATCAAAGCGAATGTTCCAACTCTGAGATGCTTGCACCAGCCCATAAATGGATCGCTGGAGCTTGCATACTTTGTTAGCATTCTTAGGATCGACAAAACCTTTCGGCTGCATCATATACAGCTCTTCCTTAAGATAACCGTTAAGGAACGCTGTTTTGACGTCCATCTGCCATATCTCATAATCATAGTATGCGGCAATTGCTAACATGATTCGGACGGACTTAAGCTTCGCTACGGGAGAGAAAGTCTCATCGTAGTCAATCCCTTGAACTTGCCAATAACCCTTAGCGACAAGTCGAGCTTTATAGATGGTGACATTACCATCCGCGTCCGTCTTCTTCTTAAAGATCCATTTGTCTTCTATCGCTCGCCGATCATCGGGCAAGTCTGTCAAAGTCCATACTTTGTTTTCATACATGGATCCTATCTCGGATTGCATGGCTTCAAGCCATTTGTTGGAATCCAGGCCCGCCATCGCTTCTTCATAGTTCGAAGGTTCACCGTTGTCTAACAACATGATTTCCAGGACAGGGTTGCCATACCATTCGGTGTGGAACGTGTCCTTGTGGACCCACTGGTTCAGTAGCAACTTGATCCAAGTACCTTGATCATCATCATTAATTTCCTCTCCAGTAGGTGTAGGTACCACAGGAACATTTTCCTGAGCTGCACTACTTTCCGGTTCAAGAGGTAGTACTTCATCGAGTTCTACTTTCCTCCCACTTACTCCTTTCGAGAGAAAATTTTTCCAGAAAGGATCCGTTCTTGGCAACAAAGATCTTGCCTTCGGATCTAAGGTAGAAGGTATACCGAATGGTTTCCTTAGGGTATCCTATGAAGACGCATTTTTCTGATTTGGGTTCGAGCTTTTCAGGTTGAAGTTTCTTGACATAAGCATCGCATCCCCAAACTTTTAGAAACGACGGCTTAGGTTTCTTCCCAAACCATAATTCATACGGTGTCGTCTCAACGGATTTAGACGGTGCCCTATTTAAAGTGAATGTAGTTGTCTTAGAGCGTATCCCCAAAATGATAGCGGTAAATCTGTAAGAGACATCATAGATCGCACCATATCCAATAGAGTGCGATTACGACGTTCGGACACACCGTTACGCTGAGGTGTTCCAGGCGGCGTGAGTTGTGAAACGATTCCACATTTCCTCAAGTGTGTACCAAATTCGTGACTTAAATATTCTCCTCCACGATCTGATCGTAAGAACTATATTTTTTGGTCACGTTGATTCTCTACCTCATTCTGAAATTCCTTGAACTTTTCAAAGGTCTCAGACTTGTGTTTCATCAAGTAGACATACCCATATCTACTCAAGTCATCAGTGAGAGTGAGAACATAACGATATCCTCCGCGAGCCTCAACGCTCATTGGACCACACACATCGGTATGTATGATTTCCAATAAGTTGGTTGCTCGCTCCATTGTCCCGGAGAATGGAGTCTTGGTCATTTTGCCCATGAGGCATGGTTCGCATGTGTCAAATGATTCATAACCGAGAGACTCTAAAAGTCCATCAGAATGGAGCTTCTTCATGCGCTTGACACCAATATGACCAAGGCGGCAGTGCCACAAGTATGTGGGACTATCGCTATCAACTTTACATCTTTTGGTATTCACACTATGAATATGTGTAATATTACGTTCGAGATTCATTAAGAATAAACCATTGACCATCGGAGCATGACCATAAAACATATCTCTCATATAAATAGAACAACCATTATTCTCGGATTTAAATGAGTAGCCATCTCGCATTAAACGAGATCCTGATACAATGTTCATGCTCAAACTTGGCACTAAATAACAATTATTGAGGTTTAAAACTAATCCCGTAGGTAAATGTAGAGGTAGCGTGCCGACGGCGATCACATCGACCTTGGAACCATTCCCGACGCGCATCGTCACCTCGTCCTTTGCCAGTCTCCGCTTATTCCGCAGCTCCTGCTGTGAGTTACAAATATGAGCAACGGCACCGGTATCAAATACCCAGGAGTTACTACGAGTACTGGTAAGGTACACATCAATTACATGTATATCAAATATACCTTTAGTGTTGCCGGCCTTCTTGTCCGCTAAGTATTTGGGGCAGTTCCGCTTCCAGTGGCCCTTCCCTTTGCAATAAAAGCACTCTGTCTCAGGCTTGGGTCCATTCTTTGACTTCTTCCCGGCAACTTGCTTACCGGGCGCGGCAACATCCTTGCCGTCCTTCTTGAAGTTCTTCTTACCCTTGCCCTTTTTGAACTTAGTGGTTTTATTGACCATCAACACTTGATGTTCTTTCTTGATTTCAACCTCTGCTGACTTCAGCATTGAAAATACTTCGGGAATGGTCTTCACCATCCCCTGCATATTGTAGTTCATCACAAAGCTCTTGTAGCTTGGTGGGAGCGACTGAAGGATTCTGTCAATGACCGCCTCGTCCGGGAGGTTAATGTCCAGCTGGGACAGGCGGTTGTGCAACCTAGACATTTTGAGTATGTGCTCACCGATGAACTGTTTTCCTCCATCTTACAACTATAGAACTTGTCGGAGACTTCATATCTCTCGACCCGGGCATGAGCTTGGAAAACCATTTTCAGCTCCTCGAACATCTCATATGCTCCGTGTTGCTCTAAACGCTTTTGGAGCCCCGGTTCTAAGCTGTAAAGCATGCCGCACTGAACGAGGGAGTAATCATCAGCACGAGACTGCCAAGCATTCATAATGTCTTGGTTCTCTGGGATGGGTGCATCACCTAGCGGTGCTTCTAGGACATATTGTTTCTTGGCTGCTATGAGGATGATCCTCAGGTTCCGGACCCAGTCCAAATAGTTGTTGCCATCGTCTTTCAGCTTGGTTTTCTCTAGGAACGCGTTGAAGTTCATGGTGACATGAGCGTTGGCCATTTGATCTACAAGACATTTTGCAAAGATTTTAGACTAATGTTCATGATAATTAAGTTCATCTAATCAAATTATTTAATGAACTCCCACTCAGATTTGACATCCCTCTAGTCATCTAAGTGTTACACGATCCGAGTCGACTAGGCCGTGTCCGATCATCACGTGAGACGGACTAGTCATCGTCGGTGAACATTCTCATGTTGATCGTATCTTCCATACGACTCGTGTTCGACCTTTCGGTCTCCGTGTTCCGAGCCCATGTCTGTACATGCTAGGCTCGTCAAGTTAACCCTAAGTGTTTTGCATGTGTAAAACTGTCTTACACCGTTGTATGTGAACGTAAGGATCTATCACACCCGATCATCACGTGGTGCTTCAAACGCACGAACTTTAGCAACGCGCACAGTTAGGGGGGAACACTTCTTGAAATTGTTGTAAGGGATCATCTTATTTACTACCGTCGTTCTAAGTAAACAAGGTGCATAAACATAATAAACATCACATGCAATTATATAGTAGTGACATGATATGGCCAATATCATATAGCTCCATTGATCTCCATCTTCGAGGCTCCACGATCATCTTGTCACCGGCATGACACCATGATCTCCATCATCATGATCTCCATCATCGTGTCTTCATGAAGTTGTCACGCCAACGACTACTTCTACTTCTATGGCTAATGCGTTTAGCAATAAAGTAAAGTAATTTACATGGCGTTCTTCAATGACACGCAGGTCATACAAAAATAAAGACAACTCCTATGGCTCCTGCCGGTTGTCATACTCATCGGCATGCAAGTCGTGATTCCTATTGCAAGAACATGATCTCATACATCACAATATGTCATTCATCATTCATCACAACTTCTGGCCATATCACATCACATGACAATTGCTGCAAAAACAAGTTAGACGTCCTCTAATTGTTGTTGCATCTTTTACGTGGCTGCAATTGGGTTCTAGCAAGAACGTTTTCTTACCTACGAATAACCACAACGTGATCTTGTCAACTTCTATTTACCCTTCATAAGGACCCTTTTCATCGAATCCGCTCCAACTAAAGTGGGAGAGACAGACACCCGCCAGCCACCTTATGCAACTAGTGCATGTCAGTCGGTGGAACCGGTCTCACGTAAGCGTACGTGTAAGGTTGGTCCGGGCCGCTTCATCCCACAATATCGCTGAAGCAAGATAAGACTAGTAGCGGCAAGCAAGTTGACAAGATCTACGCCCACAACCAAATTGTGTTCTACTCGTGCAATAGAGAACTACGCATAGACCTAGCTCATGATGCCACTGTTGGGGAACGTTGCAGAAAATTAAAAAAAATTCTACGGTTTCACCAAGATCTATCTAGGAGTTCATCTAGCAACGAGTCAAGGGAGTGAGTTTGCATCTACATACCACTTTGTAGATCGCGAGCGAAAGCGTTCAAAAGAACGGGGATGAAGTAGTCGTTCTCGCCGTGATCCTATCACCGGAGATCCTAGCGCCGAACGGACGGCACCTCCGCGTTCAACACACGTACGGGACGGGAGACGTCTCCTCCTTCTTGATCCAGCAAGGGGGAAGGAGAGGTTGATGATGATCCAAAGAAGACGACGGCGTGGTGGTGGATGCAGCAGAACTCGGCAGGCTTCGCCAAGCTGCTGCGGGAGGAGGACGAGGTGTAGCAGGGGAGGAGGCGCCGGGACTTCAGGTGCGGCTGCCCCTCCCCCTCCCTTTATATAGGCCCCTGTGGGGCGGCGGCCAAGGGGGGAGGAGTGCCCCCCAAGGCAAGTGGGCGCCCCACCCTAGGGTTTCAACCCTAGGCGCAGGGGGTGGGCCAAGGGGGGCGCACCAGCCCACTATGGGCTGGTTCCCCTCCCCACTTCAGCCCATGGGGCCCTCCGGGATGGGTGGCCCCACCCGGTGGACCCCCGGGACCCTTTCGGTGGTCCCGGTACAATACCGGGTGACCCCGAAACTATCCCGATGGCCGAAATACCACTTCCTATATATAATTCTTTACCTCCGGACCATTCCGAAACTCCTCATGACATCCGGGATCTCATACGGGACTCCGAACAACATTCGGTATACTGCATACTCATATTCATACAACCCTAGCGTCACCGAACCTTAAGTGTGTAGACCCTACGGGTTCGGGAGACACGAGACATGACCGAGACGGCTCTCGGGCAATAACCAACAGCGGATCTGGATACCCATGTTGGCTCCTACATGCTCCTCGATGATCTCATCGGATGAACCACGATGTCGAGGATTCAAACAATCCCGTATACAATTCCCTTTGTCAATCGATATGTTACTTGCCCGAGATTCGATCGTCGGTATCCCAATACCTCGTTCAATCTCGTTACCGGCAAGTCACTTTACTCGTATCGTAATGCATGATCCCGTGACCAGACACTTGGTCACTTTGAGCTCATTATGATGATGCACTACCGAGTGGGCCCAGTGATACCTCTCGTAACACGGAGTGACAAATCCGAGCCTCGATCCGTGTCAACCCAAGACACTTTCGGTGATACCTGTAGTGCACCTTTATAGTCACCCGCCACGTTGTGACGTTTGGTACACCCAAAGCACTCGTACGGTATCCGGGGGTTACACGATCTCATGGTCTAAGGAATAGATACTTGACATTGGAAAAGCTCTAGCAAAACGAATTACACGATCTTGTGATATGCTTAGGATTGGGTCTTGTCCATCACATCATTCTCCTAATGATGTGATCCCGTTGTCAATGACATCCAATGTCCATAGTCAGGAAACCGTGACTATCTGTTGACCAACGAGCTAGTCAACTAGAGGCTCACTAGGGACATATTGTGGTCTATGTATTCACACGTGTATTACGATTTCCGGATAATACAATTATAGCATGAATAAAAGACAATTATCATGAACAAGGAAATATAATAATAATCCTTTTATTATTGCCTCTAGGGCATATTTCCAACAAACAGAACAAATACTTGCTCCCCACCAGTGATGTATATATGTAGTTGAAATTTACAGCACAAGGGTGGGTGCACCACCAGATTGTCTCCCATGAAGCTCGATCAGGACCGCATTGCCATAGTTATGGCTGTCATTTCGTGCTCTGCCATTTGCAGGGAACTAGAACCAGGAATCCTCTGATTTTATCAACACAATGAAAAATTGCTTTTTGTCTCGAGAAGGCAACACTTTGACATCCAAACTTTACCAACACATTGTTATAATACATCCAACGCCGGCAACCATGGGACAACCACAACAAACCAATCTAATCAATACATATCTTGGCATTACTATCCATGATGCATGGAAGTCAACTTGGCGCCTCTCGTGCATGCATACGATTGGTGCGCATATATAGTTTTAGTACACGAGGAATCATACTGGATCACGAGCTAATTAATTACATACTCCTTGCCAAGTCAACTTGCAGCAGGCATGCATGTGGTAGCCAGCTAGCTAGCTAGGGTTCCAACATACAGCACCAATAATTCACAGATGATAGACGACCTCGCGCGTATGTCTCATCTCTGCCTCTGGCCTCGACCGGCCTATAAAGAGAACCTTAAACTAGGCTAGCAGCTGGGCAAGTGAGTCATCCCATCCGTCTTCTCCAGCTCGATCGCCCAAGAGCTCCAACACCAACAATGGCTCCAGCCGCTCTCAGCACCGTCGCCGCCGTGGCCGCTTGCCTGGTGCTGGTCCTCGGCGTGGGGCAGCCCGCGGCGGCGGCCTTCACGGCATGCGGCGACTGCCTCCTGGCCTGCGGCGCTGCGTGCGACAGGTACAGCGTGCTCTTCTGCAATGGCCCGTGCTACGCGGCGACCCAGCTCCTCGGGTGCGACCAGCGCTGCCAGACTATCGCATGCGAGGACTGCAAGGCTGGGGCGTTCCCGCAGTGCTCGCTGCTCTGCGGCAACGGCTGCCGCGCCGGCGGCATCTGCCCCCCGTCGTCGCCAGCGCCATGATCTGCGTGCTCAAGCTCAAGCGTGCCCACACCTACATGCCAGCCCAACCCATCGCCCATATATATTGTTGATGTGCGTGCCCTAGTGTAACGTGCGTGTGAATTTGAATAATGATGTTGCAACCCTACTCGTGTAACCTGTATCCACTCGCCATGTAATTCTGTATATGGTTTCGTTTTCTGTTTGATATATGCGCATATTACAAGCTTGTTTTTGAACACGGTACAATGGCGGATGCTCATACACACACACACACATGAACTCATTGCTATGAGACCGCACGCAGGTTCATCTTACCCCTATGAGCACCTCCGAGATACTGAGCCAACACAACATCTTAATATTGACCAAGTTACCACGCGAACGCATCATAACCAATGAGAACGCCTTCTTCCACTAAACAAACGTCGTCAGATGCCTAAATAAATCCAGAAACGAGCACCAATGTCATCTAAGACTTAAACCCTGATGGGTTAGTTTCACCACAAGGAACCTAACCATCTGAGCTACGCCCAGTTCACATATTTCAAGCTTTGAATACCCTTATAAATATTACTAACAGTGCACGTTAGTGACACAAGAGAAAATACTCCCTCCGTCCGAAAAATACTTCTCATCACAATGGATAAAAAAGAGATGTATCTAGAACTAAAATACGTCTAGATGCATCCCTTTTTATTCATTTTGATGATAAGTATTTCCAGACGGGGGAAGTATATGGGAGCGGCTAGGAGTCAGGTGACTGATTGTAGTATTTGGGTCAGTCGCTTTATTTACTTGAGGAGATTACGTGCATGTGTATGTGAATTAATGAATTAGCCTGACGTATTTAATGATCCTCATTGCTTAACTACACGTACACGGTACACAGGCACCACAAGAATTTTCACACAAGCAGTCATCGTGGTGATAGCCAGCTAGTGCAAGCTTTTATTTTGATTGGTAGCTACTGCAAGCCTTGCAAGATTCTTAAGCTCTGGGAGAATTTATCTAAGTACTCCCTCTGTAAACTAATATAAAAGTGTTTAGATCACTATTTTAGTATTCTAAACGCTCTTATATTTCTTTACGGAGGGAGTACACTACATGCATACAACCGCATGAAATTTGACTTGTCAGACCCGTATCTTTCTACCCGTACAGAAACTTTATCTTTCAGTGTCATTATTTTTTATTGCAAGTTATATTCTCTGCATGCTTACCGTGCAACTTTCTTCCTTTGACAAATTTTCTAGTGGCACTATATTTTCATGGCTTACAAAGATTTTCTCCTATTTTTCAATACGCGCATAACATTACTGAAATATGCAGGTCGAGGTAATGGGTTATTACAATATGCAAAAATAACCATATAATAGCGCAATTTTCAAAAAAATAAAATTTCTCTAAAAACTAATGGATTAGAGACATAGAAACTACCCTTACAAAAGAAAAAAATGAAAACTAAAACAAAATCAAAAATAAATAAATGAATAAAGTTTTATAAGGAAGAATGAATTCGTGACATTGGTATTACCCTTTCAGAAAAAAAATAAAAAGTAAAAGAAAATCAAAATAATAAAGTTTTTTATGAAAATGTACCCTTTAAGAATAAATTAAATAAATAGAACTTTAAATATTTGCACACAATTTTGCACTAAAATTGCACATTTTAAATATGCAAAGAATAAGCATATAATAGTGCACTCTTAGCATTCTACTATAATATGCACATGTATTATCTAGTACTTGCATTTATGCTTACACACACAAAATAAAAAAACGTTTCCTAAGATGCAATGAATTATGAAATTGGCATTACACTTTAAGAGGAAAAAGTGAAAAATAATGAAAATAATTGTAATTTCTAAGGAAGAATGAATTTATGGCATTGGCATTGCCGTTTAAGAAGAAAGAGAATGGGAAAAAAATTCTAAAACAAAGGGTGACAACATTTGCACAAAATATACATAAAAATTGATTTTTTTAAAGATATGCAAGAATAAGCATATAAATGTGAGACTTCTGCCAAAAATATCTAAGAACGGATGAATTAGTGGCATTGGTATTACCCTTCATGTAGAATGAAAATTAAATAAAAATTAAAACAATATCAAAATAATAAAGTTTTTAATAAAGAATGAATTAGTGATGATTTTATTTTCCTTTAATAAGAACGAAAATTAATAATAAATAAAAACTTGCACACAACTTTGCATCAAAATCGCACTTTTCGTAATATGCAAAGAGTAATTATATAATAGTGAAATTTTAGCACATATTAATATTATTTATATATATATGTTTACAATCACCCAAAATAAAAAATACT